>VWZD01004081.1:0-68056 GCA_013396695.1 Sakesphorus luctuosus | reverse complement strand
AAGTCAGGATGTCAAAATTCCCCTTCAGGAATTACAACACAAGTCCTTATTCTGGCCTTTTAGGAAAGCACCAAGGGCAAATATTACCAACATAAAGACCTACACCCCTGCTTTACCCTCTCTATCTCCCTATGAACAAACAAATGTAAAAACTAGACAGTTTTCATCATAGATTTACTCTTATAGGAATCTAAATCCAATATTTAAAGTAATGAACTTTATTTTTTTAGCATCAGAATCTTGTGATTTCTTCCCAAATAAAACTGCTGTGAATTTATGTGAGTTTGTAGGAGTACGTCTGTGTTCCTGGGCTCAAACAGCAGATGTGCTTTCAGCATGTGCAAACTGAACAACTGGAACTGGATATCTGGGCATCAGCAGCTTTAAAATTCTCTTTGCCCCACATGTTTATAAATTTTACTGCCTCTCTCCACAAATGGGCCTTATTTTCTGTTCCTTGGGACGTGTCTAAAAACAGCTCACAAAGAATATTAAAAAGTTTGTTCTAATCTTCAAACTCCTGCCTCACTTCATCTCTGCATCCTGTTCAAAGCCCATTAGGAACACACCAATTACACACAAATCAAAACAAATTTTTTAATGTTCTAACACAGGACTAATCTCTAAACAACTTTAATTCAAAGCAATGAACTCACATCAAATGTTGAAGTTCATTAGATTACGGATTCCATCTAACAGAACAATTATCTGCTTTTTATAAACTGCTTCTATTTTCTGTTATGTTCAGTTTAGTTTCAGACAGCCAAAGAAATAGGGATTTTATGTATTTTTAGTGAACTCTGCTCTGTACCTTAACAGTTTATTAGGAAATCTAATCAGGTCTTGACCCAATGCCTAATGTTTCAACATATCTTATATTAAACTTGATCACATCTGTTCTCTCATGGTTTAAAACTTTTGCATATAGTGTTAAGATGGACAAACTAATTTTATTTGAAAAATAAGAAAAAGGTTATGTCTTGCAAAAAAAAATTTCAAAGTCTGGATCAAATTTGGTGACAAATATCAGCTACATAAAAGTCTAGTAAAGAAAAAAAAAAGAGTAACAGAGTCATAAAACATTTCGAAAAACTCTTGGGGATTTCCTGCTCTCCCAGAATCCCAGAAGATAATTAAGAATAACCAAGACTCAGGTCCAAATCACCACACTAGATCTGACGCAGGGCTTTTATGCAAGGGAGTTTTTATGCAACACCTGGTGGTGAAGGCATCAACACTAAGAGTAGGTATAAGTTTTGGAACAGGTGAATTTACCCAACTAAACTGTGTTTTCATGAACAGCATAATGAGATCTAGAGAGAAGCATTAAAAACATTACTCTTTTCTATTCATATTAGAAAACATGGAGCATATCTGAGGAAGAATAACCCAAAATGCAGGCACTTATATGGAAATAGTTATGCTCATACAGACTCCAGGATTAAACTGGCAACCAAAGTAAGCATTAGTTAAAAATGCAGCTTTATCAGCAAAATAGATCAATGCAATTTTTACTGCATGGGCAGACTTCTCATGTCTAGAAGTTAAGCAATACTTACCTTTTTAAAAGCAATTTCAATGCATCATGGGATTGATTTCTGGGCAGGACATTACTAGAAGGAGCTGTGGTAAGTGCAAGGAGGAGGAACACCAATAATATCAAGTTCACAGTGACTAAGAGAACTTACCTACGCTCTACTTCAGGAGCTGCACATCAATTTACTAACCTACAACAGGTACAGGCTCTTAATCTACTGGACAATAAAGTTAACCATGTAAGCCTTATTTTTGTTTTGGCCCTTATTTCTATCCAATCCCTTCTTTATAAACTACAAGGAAAGTATAGCATCAAACTTCACATATTGTCATTATTGTAATTTGTGGGGGAAACCAACATATTTATGCTCTGCAGTTACTTGGGAGTTCTATTCTCTCAATCTTTTGGTGAGAAACGTTTGAATTCTCAGGCTTAGGGACTTGCCCAGAGTCAGGCAGGAAGTTTGTGACACACTCTGTACAACTGTGAATTTTTCCTGTAAATGTGCAGTACAGGGACTGCAATAAAAAGAGACAGCTACAAAAGTGCTGCACTGTGTTTACACAAAGCACCTGAAAAGGCCTGGGAATATTACCCTGCACAGCTTTGTCTGGATGAGATTTGGGTCATTTAAGTACTTTCATGGGCAGAAAAAGTACTTAGAGCTCATGAAACACGTGGAAAAAATATTCTTTTTCTATTAAACTGAAGACCTTCATGTTTTTTAACAATTAATTTGATCAGACCTTTAAAGAATGAGGCAGATATTTGGCTAATTTTCCATCTCTTGAGGATTCCTGAATATGACAGACTGTAGTTGAACATATGTGAAAGAAGTAAATTGATGAAATTATGGTCAATGCCATAAAAAAGGCAAAGCACATGATCTAATGGCCACTGCTGACCACAAAATTGTTCAGTGTAAGGTCAGAGAAAGCAGGGGGAGGCCAATCATTCTTTCCATCCATGGGAATACAGGGCAGAAACACAACTGAGGATTAGTCTCCTCAGTGTCCCAGGGATTAGGTACAGTTGTCTAAATGTTTAAAACATATTTTTACCTTTTAATGAAACCAAACTCTTTTTAGCTGACAGTAGATTCCTTTGCTTATCCAATCATTATTAAAGATCATAAAGATATATGAACAATTTCTGGGTGTTGAAGTAATTTGGCTATTTTACAGCACACTCGAGGCACGCAGACAGATCTTTACAATCCCACACCCTGAACTGTGGGAGCACCTGGATGTGCTTGTTGTGGGGGGAGAGTCAAGAAATACCTTCTGAGTTATTGTTACTTATAAAGAAAGAAGAGGGAAACACAGTCAAACAGAAATAAAAAGCTGAATTCCACAACTGTCACCATTGGTAGGAAACTAATTAGTTCATTTGGCTGTCCAGGTGATACCCATATCACATCAAGGTGATACCACTGAGTTAATTCTCCATAAGAATTATGTCCAGTTTAAAGAAAATCCCAGTAAAGCTTAGGACACAAGGAGGAAAATATAAAGTAAGTAGAAGTATAACTACCAACCAACATCCAGCAATACTTCAACCCCGTTTCACTTATCCTCTACAGAGCAGGAAAATGGCCCCACTGAAAAATTTTTACATCTCCTACTGATATGGCAGTGTCAGGGTCCAGAATNTGGCCGTGGCAGTGAGTGCCATGATCTGGTAAAGGGAGTGGAGTTGGACCAAGGGTTGGACTTGATGATCTCGGAGGTCTTTTCCAACCCAATCCATTCTATGGTTCTATTCTATGATTCTATGTGATGGAAGAAAAACAACTTTGGATTGGCACAGCTTAAAGACAGACAAAGCTGGGGTGTAATGGGAGAGGAGTCCAGCTCAGGCACAGCAGCCCCAAGAGCCCTTTCCTGAGTGCCACTGTGCTGCCCAGTCACTCTGACACTGATGGAAAACACTGCCACTATTTCCTAATTTCCTCCAACACCTCAAGTCCCAGATCTAGGTGAGAGACAGCTGGCTTTTCTTCCTAAAACCATTAACTTTGAAAGTATCAACTGTGGCACTAAGACCATTTCAGGAGGTATTGCAAATTTTAAAATATAGAAAAATACTTTTGAAACATATGACAGAGGAGCAAAAATATTAAAAGGTTTGTAGTTTAGGTTTTACTTTAAAAGGAACCTTGAAAAATTCCAAATTAAAATATCATTCATTAAAAAGATATATTAGCCTTTTCTACATAATCCTGGAGCTTGTAACATATTCCCTGCCATTTCCACAACCTCTTTTCTGCTTTTGCAATCAGTATGAATATACTGTTTGTATATTTATTAAGATTTTATTTTTTTTAAGCATTTTGGGGCTAGCTAGGTGAGCTGTCATACATCATTTCTGGTGAGTTCCTGTAATGGCCCCGAATTCCTGACAACTGAAATCAGCTCTGTGAATGTAAAAGACAGAAATGGTCAGTGCTGATGACTAAAAAAGGCGAGTGAGGGAAGGGAATGCTGGGGAAACTGTTTGTCTCTGATGCACCATAAAGAGGGCAGTGAAATTAGAATTTCTCCATCAGCAGCAGTGGTGCACATGCATGGACACACACACAAGGAAAGCACCTGAGGAGAAGCAGAGTCAGGAGTTCAAGAAGAGTGTCTTGCAAAAACAATCCTTGGGGGGTTTGTGTTGTTGTTCCTACACTGCAGAATTTCCTATCTGCAGAAAGCAATGGGTTGGAATGCAGACTTCCCTAATTTCCTGCAAACTTCCTTAATTTCCTGCAAGCTTCCCCCTTGCAGAAGTCACTTTTTTCTGCCATGTATCTGCTCCTCCTGAAGCTTCCCCCACTACACTTGCATGGTCAGAAAACAATAGCACGTGTCACTGACAGCCATATCTGCTCCCTGTACTGAACTGCACTGATCAAAGACACAGATACCCTGGCACTTCCAGGGCTGCTCTTCCCCATATATGAATACAATAAGTACAAATACATATGTAAAAAATAGAAACACAGATTTAAAATAACCCATGGAGTTTCCCCTAGAAGTTCCTTTCCTTAGCAATCAAAGCATTTTTCAACTATGAACTCAGATCTGAAAAACTGCAAACAAACAGTGAGGTGAGACACAAAGTGATTTGTCCAAGGTTAAGGAAGAAACAGTAAGGGAGTCCTATTGGATTTCTTGCCTCGTCATCTTATTCATGAAATCCATCCTTCTAAGAGATTAATGACAATTGGTCTCCATGGAACCACGACACCATTTCATGAATCACACAACAGGAAAAGTCTACCTCTGAGGAAAAAAGTATTTCCTGTTTCAGTGGTATATTTGTAATGCACAGTGACAGGAGAAGACCGGAAAAAGGGACATTTCTCCTGAGTGGGTTGATTAATTAACATAACTTGCCTGAATTCAGTCCAAGAAATTGATGTCAAGGAGGAATCCTGCACTGCTTTTCCTAACCGAGCTTAGAGCAGCTCCCCAAACACATCAACTCAAGAGCACAGAAGGAAATCATGAAGCCAGGTAAGAAACTGTCCCTTCTGAGCAATAAACTCATCCTTGATGCAGATCATGGGTCGAAGGACAGACACAGATAGTGTTTATCAGCTCAGGAAGTGGGGATGAGGAGAACATTCAATACAAACATTATCAAAACTAAGAATAGCTGTTTTGTCTGGAAGAGGTGTTTTATTCTGTTTCTGCAGTTGTATTGTTTCCTGTTTGATCAGAGGTGATTCCGAAGTGTAGGCTTATATCCAAATCCCCAGTCCTCCGTGGCTTACAAGGGGTCAGAAATGAGGTCTAGTTCACAGAGGTTCCTGCTAGTTAATAAATTCTACAAAGATTAGTTTGTTAGGGACAGCTGAAATCATTGTGTTTTTTTCATTAAAAAAAAATCATATTACAAACACTGTTTTGACTTTAAAAACCAACTGGCAGCCCTTAAAAGTCAACATTAGAGACTAGATAATGCAGAACTTTGGAATATTATGATTTCAGTTTCCTAAGCCATATAAATAGATGACAATTGAAAAGCCTTGGGAAAGATTGTATTGCATCCATTAAGGTTTTTTCCTACATAATCAGTGTGGGTTGGTACCCATTATGCTCCATGTTGCCACTCAGGATATTCAGTGGCTTCCAGATGCTACCACATTTTGTAAAAAAGTCCATTAATCTTTGGCAAAGTAGTTCAAGACTAACCTAGAGGCTAAACCTCCTTGAAATGTTGTCCCTTTAGTTAACTGTGCTCTCTCTGTGCCATCCACAATCACTGGCAATCTGGCACGGTATAAAACATCTTTCCCCTGTAATTTTTTTGCCCTCAAAAGTACTTTCTGTGCTCTACATTTCCCATTTGATTAAACTATATCATTTCTCCTTCAGATCTCAGTGAACAGGGCTAAGCACAACAGAACTGAGGAGGACTAAGGTTAATTACAGAATGGGAATATAATCCAAGTCAGAAAGGACCTCGGGAGGTCTCCAGTCCAAGTTCTTGCTTTGGCTCAGGTTAAAGTCATGTCTGAGGTCAGACCAGGTTGTTTTTCTTAAAAATGTTCTCACAATCTTTTATACAGTCACTTAGTCAGACACAATGAACTCTTTTTCACATCCAATCTTGAATCTAAGATATCTCAATACGAGTAGAAAAAGTGTAAATGTGCTGGTCATTTGTCAGGAATACATGACACAAGAGATATCAAAATGCAGGGTCTCTTCCTCTCCTAACATAAATACACATTTTGAAAAGAAGAATTAGCAGAAATAGTGGGTTTGTAATCCAATTTCTCTCACTCATGTTTCACCAGTACCCTGATGCACTTAGCACAGAGTATTCCTCAGGCTGGGCATCATAAAAACAACGGGTGGCAAAACAACAACTAGGTGAGGAAAGAGCCAAATTCAATAATCATGTGAAAAGATAGTCAAGCAAAGGAGGAGTATGAATTACCAACTCCAACATTAAAAATGTAGCCTACATTAAAGTGAAGGGCAAAATCCCTCAGAATTTCAAGCTGCAAGATCTACAGTGGAGGATTCAAACCCAGATTTGAACCAACTCCCCAAATGGGGACACGCCTGGAGAAGGAATAATATATAAATCAGCATGTTAGACACAAAGGACATCTGTGACAGGCAGAGCTGCAACCTGCAGCATGTCACTGCATCTCAACTTTACCTGGCAGCACAAGGGAGACCTCTGTCAAGAGCCTCAAGTGGGATGTTCACTTCAGTTACTAAAAGACACATTAAAATCTGGCTTCTATGGTTAAGAAATAACAGTAACCTATTTCTATTTTGGGATCAGAGTCTCTTCCCAGTCTCTTTAAGGAGACACATTTTTAGCCTATTCAGTTTCAACATTCACATTAATATCTTCATCTTCCTTAATAAGCAACCCTGAAACAGAAACTGAGAGCTTATCAAAGCTGTTCTCTACTGAATACAAGATATTAAAACATAATCACATTGGAAAAAAACCCCAAACCCCCAAAAATAAGCAAAAAACCTCACTATTTTGAACAGTCATTGAGGAGAATTTTATCCATTGTTGGCCTTCAAACTCTTCAGATACATCATCGAGCAGAAAAAACCCAGGACACTTTCATTCCCCACCATCACCAGTGGCCAAACCCATTTATGCATTTTAACTTTGGGACAGAGCAATGCACTGTGTTTCCAGTGATATCAATAGGTCTATTCTACTCACACTGAAGGAGGGTTCTTCACCCTTCCTTCCCCTGTCTCTCCCCTGCTTATCCTCCCATGCCAGGAAAGGAAGGAATTCTACTTTTCCTGCTCAAATATCCAATAATCATTTCAGCCATCTGCTTCAATACAAGAGACTCTTCATAGAAGCCCATCTAAATGGCAAGCCATTAGAGATTAAGATGATTTATTTTAGTTTAGTGCAGTGTCAGTAGTTTAATATAATAAAAAATAACCAAGGATTTGGGAAGCACTATGGCTTACCTATGTAAAAACTGACTCTCTTGCCAATGCATTCTATGGCTGCTGACAGACATTAGAAAATTCCTTTCATCTCTTTCCTCCTCTTGCAGTTTAACCTATCCCCTTAAGGAGTATTTGCTTTCTCTTAGATAGATTATACATTGTATGCAACATGAAAACCTTACACCCTTCCTCTACCATCTGCGACGCTTTTCTGTCTACTTATTTAAAAAGAATTAAATCAAAACATTGTATTTGTCTTTTCATTTTGAATTAATAAGCCAGGATTATCTTTCTGTAAAAAAAAAAAGGGGGATTACTATTTCCAGAATTTCCAGATATGTGCATCTAAATTAAAGAAGCATTTTTTAATATAACCAACCAAACATCCCAGCCTAGTGAGGCCAAATGTGGAATGAAAACTGTGATAAAGAGCAAATATGGAGTATACACACACACACACACACAAACACCCCCTCTATTCATGCAGAAAACATAATCTAATATGGGATTGGTTTCTTGCAAATAATTCTTTCTGCATCCCAGTGTGATTCCAGGATGTGCAAATTAAGATAAATTTTATGGGTCAGATTCTGCTTAACACTAAATGTGCTCAAGTGAACTGAAATGGATGGCAACTGGATGCTGTGTCAGAGGGTGGAACTGGCACAGAAAATTCAAATGTAAGGAGAAGTTTTTACAAAAACAAACAAGACACAGTGCTTGGAGTGAAGGGGGAAACAATCCTCAGTGTGGCTCAGGAGAGAGAAAAGCAGAGAAAAGCACAAAAAGCTGACCCAATAGCTAATAGATTATCAGACAAAGATCAATTGCCAAAACAGCCAACTTCAAGGATCTGAATGTTCATAATGAATCTAACCCCATTCCATAAGTAACTCTAGTGCAAGGAAAGCTGCACCAGCTCCCAAACCACTCAGAGTTTAAAACAAGAGGGACTAGTTTATTACTTCTGTATTCTTTGGAAATATAAAATAGCTATTTAAGGCTTCATCATTGAGCTTCATTAAGGCTTCAGGATAAATTTCCCTCCTCTTTTGTCCTGGGTTTTGTTTTTGGGATTTTTCCCCCCAAAAGAAGCCTGGGTAACTTGCAAAATAGACCTAAATCAAAACCAGACTCATATGTTCATGTAGATGCTTTAGCAGGAATATTTTTACGGTGGGAGTTTGCAAATGTTATCAAATCCACATTCACATTTCATGACAACTGAGCGATGGAAACCAGGAGCTCTTCTGACACACGTTTTAGCCCCTTTTTCTGCTACTGGAGCCACTGTGAGCAAAAATGTCAGCCTGGTTAAACTTCTGTCCCCTTGACTGACATGTGAAGATGTGTCACATCCTCAGCTCAGTTCCAGAACCACTCAGGATGCCACGGAGCATTTAATTTAGGAAAAAAGGGTTCAACATCTAACCTGGAACAGTGATACTCCCAGCTGTTGGATGATTCATTTCCATCACAAGTCCATTGTGGAGTACCTAGGAAAACAAAACAAAACAAAACAAAACATGTATGTATTAAAAAATATAACCAGTTCCTAAACTCAAGAGGAAAAAAAGGAGATAAACATCATCATGTTCTATCTAAAAATACAAGGAGCAACAATTCAAGTAGTTCACTTAATCTGTCAAATTGAAGCCCTGATGTTTAACACTACTTTTTATTTATGCATCTAAATAAATGCTTCAGTAAGACTGTACACCTGTAATATACCTTTAAGCTCTTATACCCAATATCAAATATTAGAAACTGAGCTGCAAGTGTGTCACACTTTCAGCCACCAGCAGGCAAGGGGTACCAACACAGTATGAGTATTAAAACTCTGCTTAAAATGTGCTTTCATTTTAATCTGCAATATTCACTAAGCCCTGTATGTAACCTAAGTTCTCTGGTTTATTCTTTCACTGTTACTCAGTTGCTTTTGAGCTTGTGATGGATCATACTGTGAAATGTTCTCTTAAAGGCTTTTACTTATGTTTTTTGTGACACTCAAGTAACAGGAAAACAGAGACCCATACTATCAGATTCACTGCTCTTGGTAACAGAATTCTGCATCCAAAGCCAATAATCAAGCTTTGTAATTTCCTGACCTGCTATTCTGTCATCCTTGTAATGCTGTTACCTTAACCATGCAATCAGAATTCTTAAAAAAATTGTTTTGTTATTGAAGTACCCTCAAGAAATAAAGAGCCTCCCATTATGCAATTATTTTATATCCAATGTAACAAGTCCAGAGTGTCTCACCAAATTATCAGCTATAGGAAATGAAAGATGGGCAAAGACTACTAATAGATCATCTTAATACCCATTCACCCTGCACCATGGCCAACACCAGCAACCTTGACTACTAATGACAAGTGCTGGTCTAATTATTCTTGAAAATTTCTGGTTAATGAGATGAGAATTTTCTTATGTTGTTCACATCACATTGTCTATTTTTATTATTAGAATATTTTCTCCCAATGCATAATCTAAATCTGTATACCTTTGTAAATATCTAAATATCTTTGTGTTAGACATCTTTATTCTTGTCTTTTCCCCCAACTGGATACAGAAAACCAATCACTAGCATCTTTATAACATTCTTTTATGGACTGGAAGATTTTAATCACATCCTCCCTCGTCCTGCTCTTTTCTAGACTAAACAAAACTGATTCCTTTAACCATTCTTTCCAGGTCACATTGTGTGAACCTTTTAGCTGTGGAGAGTATCCTGCTGAAGAAATTCCCATTCCTGAGCAGGTGGTGTCCAAAGGTCAGGTCAGCTTTCCCTCAGCTTGTGGGGGTAGCCTGACATTTAGAAATCCAGATAATTCCCATGATAGATGCTGGGGGAACAATGTCTGCTCACTGGTCTAATTGTCTGGCAGGAGCCCAAATCATTAGTTCTAGTTCTCTTTCAGAAGGTTAATGGCAATTTTAGGAGACATTCAAGGGAGACATCCAGAATTTTTTTTTTCCAAATGACAGAATTAGGAAACATAATTGCTTGTTTTAACTCATATTTAGAATATTTCCAGTTATGCCCTCAATCAACAGTATTGAAGATTTGGCGTCCTTTCTCTGTAACTTACTTACATGGGGGGTTTTTATGCATTTAATTGATTATTTGGGACCTGAATGCAAGAGGACACACTCATTTGAACTTGAAATCCACCATGCCCAGGTGTATAAACAGTTCTTCGGATGGTAAAGTACACAGTCTACATAAAAGTGGCTCCACTTGGTTAAAGAAAAACATACAAATTCTCTAGCAGGTTCTCATGACTCCACAAAATTCATGTTTTCTTCTGTTCTGGGTCTCCAGATGCTGATTATCATGAAGCAGACTTAAATTAGATGTAAAAGATTTTTTTAAAATCTTTTTTTATTGGACTCAAAATCCATGTCCCTTTTCTTCACCGAGTGAAGTCCAAAAACCCCTTTGGTATCTTTGATGATCACCAGTCTAACTTCTACTCCTTTTAAAAGAATTCTTTAACATGCACTCAAGCTTCCTTTCTATTTTCACTGTAAGTACAGTGTTTTTCCCTCTCAGACACATTCTTTACTCAAAACCACTGAAATTGTTATTACTCTTATTTTCTTTATTAAGCCTATATTGGTATACTTGATTCCAACTTTTCTTTTGAAGAAAATGATCCCCAAGAAAGTACTCTGGTCAAACACTGGGGTTTTTTTTCCTATATTAGCAACGCTGCTTAAAAGAACTCTGTAATTTCCCATTCCATGAATTCCATTATTAGGATTCCCAAAAAGAAACTGAAAAAAAAAATCAACCAAACAAACAAAAAAACAAACAACAAAAAACCCCCAAACAAACAAAACAAAATAAAAACAAACAAACAAAAAAAAAACCAACAAAACAACTTATGAAGCAAACATATGAGATTATTGCATCTTAGCCTTTGGGAGAATGCAATATTCACATCCAAGAGGATCATGTAAAAGATGACAGATGTAAAAGATGCCCAGAGAGGGGATGTGTCTTGGGTTGAGTTGGCAAAACATCAACTGCCCAAGTACAGAGAAAAGGCTTTTTCGCCCCCCCCAGCCAGCCAAGGGAAAAGGGAAGAAAAGGGAGAGGGAAAAAAGCTCTTAACCAGGTTTATGCTGAAAACTAACTACATGTATTTATACAGAAAAGAGAAAATTGAGAGAAAACTACAATATAACACACTCTCACACAAGTTATATATAACAAGAAATAACCTCCCACTCCCCAATTAATACAAAGTGTATTACTCTAGATCCATAAGCACTCTAAAAGACATTCAGCAAGAAACAGTAAGAGTAACAACAAAATGTTTCTACTTCCCTGAAACCAAACAAAATGCAAGGAGCAGCAGCCGAAGCAGGAGCAAGGCCTAAGATAGCAGAAAAGGTGTAGCACGTCCTCCCTGCACCTCAGCCATGGTGAAACTGCCTAAGCCACTCCCACACACTGGATTTTACTCCTATTGAGATGATGTAAGATGGTATGGAATACAATATTATTGGCTAGAAGAAGTCAGCTGTCAGCTAGCTCAGCCCAGCTCAAGGGAGCTGACAATTTCAGGCCCAAATCTGAACTTCAAGGCCCAAATTTAGGCCCATCAGCCAAAACCATAACAGGGTGGATTCCCCACCCCTGGAGGTTTTTAAAGTGAGATTGGTCGTGGCACTGAGTGCCATGATCTGGTAAAGGGAGTGGAGTTGGCCCAAGGGTTGGACTTGATGATCTCGGAAGTCTTTTCCAATCCAATCGATTCTGTGATTCTATGATTCTATTTCAAATTTTCACTTTTTTTTCCATGTGCCTTATTTTCCAGGCCAGAAATACTTTATGTTCTGTTACCATTTGAGATTTTCTGAATGAAATAATTTGGGGTGACATTTTACACTCAGATCACTGTAAGGGAATCAGGAGCATCATCTTGAGGCTTTCAGTAATAAGCTTTTAATTTGTATCAGGAATAGTGTGGTAGTGAAGTAGTAAAAAAGTCTCTGCATTATACTGAAATCACCAGAAGATAAGGTTGCCCTGACTTGTGCCATCTTTTATAATGATTCCTGCATCAACTTTTGTTACATAATCTTAAAAAAAATATTTTCTTGCAGACTGAAGTGACAGTTGACAAAGTATATAGAGATTATATATACAATGCACAATATTTCATAGAATCATAGAATCATAGAATCATAGAATCGATCGGGTTGGAAAAGACTTCTGAGGTCATCAAGTCCAACCCTTCGTCCAACTCCAGTCCATTAACTAGACCATGGCACCCAGTGCCACATCCAATCTGTGTTTAAAAATCTCCAGGGATGGTGAATCCACCCCCTCTCTGGGCAGCCCATTCCAATGCCTGAGCACTCTCTCTGTGAAGAATTTTTTTCTGAGATCCAACTTCAATTTCCCCTGGCAGAGCTTGAGCCCCCCGTGCCCCCTTGTCCTATTGCTGAGTGCCTGGGAGAAGAGACCAACCCCCACCTGGCTAGAACTTCCCTTCAGGTAGTTCCAGACAGTGCTGAGGTCACCTCTCAGCCTCCTCTTCTCCAGCACAAACACCCCCAGCTCCCTCAGCCTCTCCCCATAGGACTTATGCTCCACTCCCTTCTCCAGCCTCGTTGCTCTTCTCTGGACCCACTCCAGCCCCTCAATCTCTTTCCTCAACTGAGGGGCCCAGAACTGAATGCAACACTCAAGGTGTGGCCTCCCCAAGGCAGAGTCCAGGGGAAGGGTCACTGCCCTGGGCCTGCTGGCCACGCTAGTTTTGATATTTGTAATCCTCTATCATTAGTTGTTACAGTTCTGCTTTTTATGTAGACAGTATGAAATTTGTCCATGTTACAAAAAGAAAATATTGCTTGGTAATGGACAAATACAAGAGAATTCACTATATTTTAAAGTTATTTAGCCAGTATAAGTTATTACATTACTTTTATTCAGACTAGTAGAGCAAATAGAACAATTCATATGATTACATCATCTAACCTGAGAGAAGAAAATAATTTTTAAATTAATTCAGTATTATTTTCTATATTCAGGGAAGTCCATATGGAATCTTTTAAGCAAAGATCTTAACACTTTACTTGCGCAATGCAAATCAAGGGTAATTTATTATATTTCATGACATATATTCTCAGTTTTTTCACCATTTTCCCTTGGTTTGTCATGAGAAAAACTATGGAGGATACACATCAGTTGTCATGAAGCTCACAGTAATTCAGATATAATAAATCCAGTGCTTAATTTTGTTCTTTTCCCTAACAATGTTCATAAGTACAAGTTCAAAAGTAGTTAGGATTTTTATAACAAGCAGAATTAAAATCCCTTATCCAGCTGCTTTCACAAGAAGGACCAAAAATTAACTGTAGTTATTCCTTGTATTCTCACCTTGTTCAAAACAACTATCCATCTGAACACTACTTTGCTGTGTTAATGTTTGTATCACCAGTGAGTATGTTTAGTTCAATACTGTAATTTTTCCTGCAGCATTTGAGTCTCTCTTGAGTCTCATTTCAAAGCTAAGTGACATGTAAGGGGAAAAATGATAATAAAATGAATTTCAAAATAAATATAACTACGAAATGAAAAGCAAAATGGCTGCAGAAACAATTTTGATTTTCATCTTCATGTAAAAGACTTGCAAGGCTGAAAATCTGGATTCTAACAAGGGCTTTATCTTTGACAGCTTGGAATTTAAGAGTCATTCCCTACAAGACCATCCAGCACATACAGTGGTGCAAAACTCTTCCAGCTTTCAAGGATCCTCAAGAAAGAAAAGTAAAAGCCATTTTTCTCTGGCTGTGCTGTTCCATAAGGGAGTAAGATTGTGTACAGACTATCAGTGTGTATGGAGGCTTTCTTTGAGGCTTATACATCAGTACTTGTTTATCTACCCAAAACAGGTAGGAAAACTACACATAGGATATGGCTTTGGGGTGAATTTTCTTGGACACTCCACAGCTTCTAAGAATATCTGAGGCTTGATGATGGGTTCCCTTCATAAATATGATAACAACACATATTAAAAAGGGCTCTTTGGATAAAGAGATTATATAGAAAGCAACTAATGTTGGGGAAAAAAACCCTGCATTTGTACAGGTACCTCTGTCTCACAGCTTCATCTGGAGTTCACTGACAAGGATTTGCAAAGGAAATAATATAACTATTTGCTCCATATTTTTGCAGCCACAAGGTAGCTGGCTGTTGGTAAATATAAGTACTACTTGTGCCTCCAAACCACAGAAGAATGTTTGCAGTTTTGCCTGGCTGTGCTGAACACGGAGCTGTGGCCACAATCACCCCCTGAAGGAGCGACAGTGCATGCTGGCAGCACAATGCCGGGTTGGAATTGCACTCCACACCCTCAAAGTACCTCTTTCCAAATAAAACTATGGTAACTCTTTGGAAATTCGAAAGGGATATTAAGCTCAGCCCCATCTGATGCCTGGTTCTGCTTGGCCTTTCATTTCTGGAATGCTGTGACACAGCAGAATGGTTTCACTTCATCATAGAATCATAGAATTGATTGGGTTGGAAAAGACCTCTGAGATCATCAAGTCCAGCCCTTGGGCCAACTCCAGTCCCTTTACCACATCATGGCACTCAGTGCCACGGCCAAGCTCACCTTAAAAAACTCCAGGGATGGGGAATCCACCGCCTCTCTGGGCAGCCCATTCCAATGCCTGATTACTCTCTCTGGAAAGAAATTTTTTCCCCTCCCCCTTTTTTTCAATGCAACAATCCCAGTATCTTCAGGTTCTGTTGCCAAAGTTGTCTTTTCTCACTAATAACTTTATTATTCTTCTTTTCAAACACAGCTTCTAACATACAGGGCTCATCTGAAGAAGGTAATATGAGCTCCATACTGTATCTAAGCATTTTATTAATGAATCACATATATCTCCATCTGCCTCTCCTATTTGAAGTTTATCACCTGGGATAGGACATAATAATAATAGTAACAACAACAACAACAACAACAACTAGCTCTTGGCTCTTCAATATTGAATTTAAGCTTTACAGTAGCCATGACTTTAACCCAAGAACAAGAAGGTCTGTTCTAACACAAGAGTAAAGAGTTTCTTATCTGCATTCCTCTGTGTCACTTAAGTCAAGAATTTCCATTTCCATACTCCAGAGCTAAATGTTTCAACAAGGCAATCCCTCAGAGTGATGAGAAATTGCTTCCCTTATGCCCTGTCCCCGTGTGACATTTGATCAGCTGAGGGTAGTTGAATTCCCCCATTATTACTACCCCATTAGGCTCATGATTCTTTGATCTCCTCCAAGGTTTTGGACTCAATACCCATTTCCTGCTCTGAAGGCTCCACAGCACAGCCCTGATACAGCTCCCCCAGCTCCATGACCTCATTTGTCCTTCCTGCTCAGTTCAGAGCCAGGTATTACACTCTCCCACTGATGTTTGTCATTCCAACATTCTTCTGTAATGGTTGCTATGTCAAGATTTTCCTCCTTTGCCAAGAATTTCAAGTTATTTTTTTGAATCTTACATATCTCACGTTGGTATAGAGATATGTATAAGTTTTGTGTGCATTTGGGGAAGCAGAGAGTTGGCCATGTCGTTTCTTATTTAACTCTGGAGTTTGACACTGTATTACCTTTCCAGAACTTCTCCTCTTTCAGTTTCCCTGCACGTTTGATTCTTGTCCCTTACACCTTTTGTATGACTGACATCATCAGCAGATGTCTTAAAATGGTGTGAGCCCTCATTTGTCAGCTTTTCCTTGACTCCTGCAACAGGAACCACACTCCTTAATTTCCTGCACCACCAATATATTCTTACTGTGGTTTGAGACAAGACCTTCCACAGAGATTCTTCCTTCTCAAAGCTCTGTAAGTGTTCCAGTGGAAATCCTACTTCATGTCATCCATTAACTGAAATACCAAAGCCCTGACATTATGAAACCTGCACATGAGACTAAAATTAGACTCCCTTCAGAAGGGTGCATAAAAAGATGGAGAAACTTCACCAGCTTTCCTGGATAAGTTTCCAGGATTTTTTTTTTAGTGGCATAGAATATACCCACCACAGTGAGGTCTTCTCAGGCACCCCATGAAAGTCTGTTTTTCTCAGACTCCCCCTCTCCCTCCCCGAGAATCTACTCACCAAGTTGTTTTTGCGGCCAATACGAACAAGGCAATTAATGTTTTCAGAAACTCAATTTCCTAAATCATACTTCAGATTCAATAATCAAAGTAAGACATGACCCTGATGCTCAGAGTAGTTCTCATACTAATGTTTTACTTCCTTTAGCACCTCCTGCTACAAAATAAAAATCTAAAAGTCCTTAGTGCTAAATCAGCCACAGTGTAATGCACAAAAGAGACATTAAACAATCCAAAAAATATTAAACAATGAAAACCATTTGTGACAGAGTAGAAACACCTTTGCCATTGCCTAATCATCAAACACATACTTATTCTTGAGAAAAAATACTAAATTCAATTTATACCTCACAGTCTAAGAAAATATGAGACAGCTGCTAAATAGGTCTATATAAATCTCATGTGCTTTCATCAGATGTATTGAAAAGTAATGAGAGTATAAGAAGGTGTTTTTTTCTAATAGCAGACCATACTCCAGTAAAGAATCAGGGGTTTAGCTCTTGTGGAGAAGCAAGTCTTTCAGAGGGGTTTATTAGCATATGGCATTATTTAATATTTGTAATTATTAGCAAGGAGATTAAGAAAATAAAGATTTATAACTCAGGCCAAAATACACAAAAATAAATGGATACAAGCCTGTGATCCACTCTGATTTTCAAGGTTGCAGACCTGCCCCTGGCTTCAGGGGGCTTTCCGTGTGTTCAGAAAGCAGGTCCCTTCTCTCAGATGCCCAAGACAACTCTTGCACCATCAGTCTGGAAACGTGGCAGAGCAAAGAATCCCTGCTTATTGCTAAAAAATACATATATTTTTCATATGTGTTTTTTCCCTGAGAATGGATGTGATTGTAAACCCACATTTTTGGTGGGTTTGAATGCCTAAATCCTAAATTCCCAGAGCCATTGGAGTGGGTTGGATGTGGCTCCTGCTGGCGCAGGACAGGGAGTGGATGCTCTCCCAGCCCTGGCTCTGGCATCAAAGGGGCTGCCTCCAGCTCTGGTGGATCTTTCCTGTCCCACACTGCTCACCTTTAAATACTTCTCAGCATTTCAATACTGTGTTAGTAGTTTCTTTGAACAAAAAGCATAGATGAACTTAATTACAAGCAACTTTTAAAAATGCAAGTGCACATAAGAATTAAGAAGAGTATTCTGGGCTGAATATGGGTTGTATTATTATGATGACATCAAGAATGTCATGTGAAAAGCTTTAATTTTATTTTATTTCATTGCGATTTATCTCTTACATTAAACAACAACAAAATAAGTTTTCAGATGTTTTCCTCTGTGGAAAGTGACTTTTATAATGAAATGCAAGCGTATTTCTGGGACTGTCGCACTTTCAAACACTGTGGGCCATAAGTAGGAGAGTGGTGGGGTGAAAACACCAAGAACCTTTCCACTGCCTTTCTTTTCATAACAGCTCTGTGGCTACTTCATATATTGATCAAGCATCATATCCAGACCTGCCTGTGAAGATGAAGGTGATGAAGAGAAAATTCTGATGGGGCTTTTTCCATCTGAGGTTTTTCAGAAGTAATTTTTACTATGTGGTATTGAAGTAAGTCATAGGCAGATAAAACTCTGGACTGAAAAATGACTGAAGTGTTTGTCCACTGTGAGGAGGTACTGTTCATAGAACTGTAGAATTGATTGGGTTGGAAAAGACCTCTGAGATCATCAAGTCCAACCTTTCGTCCAACTCCAATCCCTTTACCAGACCATGGCACTCAGTGCCACGCCCAAGCTCACCTTAAAAAACTCCAGGGATGGGGAATCCACCCCCTCTCTGGGCAGCCCATTCCAATGCCTGAGCACTCTCTCTGCAAAGAATTTCTTTTTGATCTCCAATTTCCCCTGGCAGAGCTTGAGCCCGTGCCCCCTTGTCCTATTGCTGAGTGCCTGGGAGAAGAGACCAACCCCCACCTGGCCAGAACTTCCCTTCAGGCAGTTCCAGACAGTGCTGAGGTCACCTCTCAGCCTCCTCTTCTCCAGCACAAACACTCCCAGCTCCCTCAGCCTTCTTGGCCACAGCACTTGTGCTCCACTCCCTTCTCCAGCCTCCTTGCTCTTCTCTGGCCCTGCTCCAGCCCCTCAATCTCTTTCCTCAACTGAGGGGCCCAGAACTCAACCCAACACTCAAGGTGTGGCCTCCCCAAGGCAGAGTCCAGGGGAAGGGTCACTGTCCTGGGCCTGCTGGCCACGCTAGTTTTGATCTAGGCCAGGATCCCATTGGCCTTCTTGGCCACCTGGGCACACTCTTGGCTCCTGTTGAGCGTATTTCAAAATATGCCATCTTCAACACAACTGAACATTGCTAAGAGTTGTTACAGAAGAGTTTTCTCATATGGGTATGCGTATGATGGCAAGAATACATTTGTAGACAGAAATCTCAATAGTCAGAAGGCCTCAAATATTCACAAACTTACCACTGGGCTAATAGTAAGCACAGGAACCATTAAACAAGGCAGAGTCCCATTATGCTAACACATCACCTGATTTCTGATAGCCCTTGGGACTCTCACTTCAGTATAATTCAGTATAAGACTTTCTAGCCCTGCACACCACACTGAGCCCTCCTTGAAGTGCTCCATCCCTTTCCACCTGCCATGGAAGTGCTATGGTTTGTTTGTACATCATTCCTTGTTTTCTTAGTGCCAGTCTGTGAGCTCAGAGTGCCCACCCCTGTCCAGGACTGCCAAATCTGCTCATCCACAGGGGAATGCCACTCAAATGTGCAGCCTGCCCTGTAAGCTGCGTGGGTGCTGTTTAGTGTTGGGAGATGTCCTGGGCAGGAAAGACACTTTCATCAGCAGAAAGTGCCACGTGGGGATTTTTCCTGATTTATGCTCTGCCTCATTAACATTAGCCTTTGTAACAAAAGCATGTAAGACAGAGAAGTCCTAACCTATGCCAAGGAATTGGGATTCCAGAGTGCTAGACATACATGGACAAGGTGAAAGCAGTTCAGTATTAGCTACTGTTACCCACTTCTCCATCATTAGCATTTAGTTATGAATTTTATTACCCAACCATAAAATTTCTCTCCAAGCTGCAGTAAAGTAAAAAGAAACTAAAGGCAGGGAGGTAATTCACAGCTATGAGTGTACACACAAAAGAGTTCCTTTCTTTCAGAAGCTTTCCTCTTAAAAAAACCAACCAATACATAGTTTTGAAAATACTACAATTCACAGTCACTTAGTCATTAATGTGCCTGAGATGCTCTGTAAGAATTTAATGTAAAAAGCAATTAGCATTTGACTACTAGATGTGTAGCTGTGAGCAAAAATACAATACTGGGGTTTAAATATAATGCTTCCAGTGGACTTTGCAATGCTTCCAGACTTCTCTTGCTTTGAAGTTAATGATCCTATGTCATTAACCTTAGCAATAAAATTACAGGACCTAAATTAATAAAACACAACAGAAATATTGCAGCTTTGAGTCCTGATGTACAGGACTAATGTCACCAACTAGTTACACTAGACATTTTATTGATGCTCCCATAACAAAATCTCATTCATAAGGAAAATATACATCAACTAATACATGGAAATAAATTTTGGAATGTACTGTTAATTTTCTTCAGCCACAGACATGTCAGAAAATTAGAAAGTTCTACATATACTCTTAAAAACACAGAGAATCAAACAAAGCATTAAGTTTGTCTTTCTGCACTGATCTTCCCCATTATCCTCCCATTTCTTGTCAGATCTGACATAAAGGGAGCCTGAACTTTGTTTTGTCCTGTCACTTGCCCAGCAAGGACACCTCAAAAAGCAGGTGCCAGGGCTGAGCCTCAAACAATGGAAGGATCAGCTACTCCCAGAGGAATCACCGTGAAAAAATATACCTGAAAACCTATATTCAGGCAGAATCAATCCTTTCTCTGATCCTTTTTTCATCTCTGTGTCCAGCATAACTCTTTGCAGAAACCCGGAGAGTCCACAGGATCTGTAGAGATACAGAAACCCTGACATGCTCTCCAGACAAACAGCTTCCTACCTTTTACAGATCACTGGATTAGAGAACACTGGAACAAGTTGCTGGAGAAACTATGAAGGACCAGGGAGGAAAAGAGAAAAAGGAAAACACCAAGAACTGATTTTTCCACTTATAATCTTACACAATTTCGCATGAACAAAGTCACTAAGTAGTTCATCTGGGTAAATTCATATCTTAGAATCATAGAATGGATTGGGTTGGAAAAGACCTCCAAGATCATCAAGTCCAACCCCTGGTCCAACTCCAGTCCCTTTACCAGATCATGGCACTCAGTGCCACAGCCAAGCTCACCTTAAAAGCCTCCAGGGATGGGGAATCCACCCCCTCTCTGGGCAGCCCATTCCAATGCCTGAGCACTCTGTCTGGAAAGAATTTTTTCTGCTCTCCAACTTCAATTTGCCCTGGCAGAGCTTGAGCCCCCCGTGCCCCCTTGTCCTATTGCTGAGTGCCTGGGAGAAGAGACCAACCCCCACCTGGCCAGAACTTCCCTTCAGGCAGTTCCAGACAGTGCTGAGGTCACCTCTCAGCCTCCTCTTCTCCAGCACAAACACCCCCAGCTCCCTCAGCCTCTCTCCACAGCACTTGTGCTCCAGTCCCTTCTCCAGCCTCGTTGCTCTTCTCTGGACCCACTCCAGCCCCTCAATCTCTTGCCTCAACTCAGGGGCCCAGAACTGAACACAACACTCAAAGTGTGGCCTCCCCAAGGCAGAGCCCAGGGGAAGGCTCACTGCCCTAGGCCTGCTGGCCACGCTAGTTTTGATCCAGGCCAGGATCCCATTGGCCTTCTTGGCCATCTGGGCACACTGTTGGCTCCTGTTGAGCTTCCTGTCACTCAGTCCCCCCAGGTCCCTTTCTGCCTGGCTGCTCTCCAGCCACTCTGTGCCCAGCCTGGAGTGCTGCAGGGGGTTGGTGTGGCCAAAGGGCAGAACCCAGCACTTCAAACGTTCTAATATATTTTGGAAGTTATATTCAACTTTTCCTCCTCATTTTTGTGTTCAGGGTTTCATCTACACCAACAGTGACACCTGTAGCACAATATTACACAAGGCAGTACTAGCATATGATGGCATTAAAAGCACCAGTGACAGTAGTCTCTCAGGATGGAAGAGTATTTTTTCCAAACATGCAAACCCAAGCAGATATGCAATGTAATTAGAGGAGAATTTTTTACATGTCTACATTCTGAACCATCTCAGGGATTTCATAATACCAACAATTTGCAACAGTTCACTGTATCTGAGTTCTGCTGGAGCAGGTTGCCTGTGTCAAGCCACCTGCACCACTCTGAATATTCCCTTTGTATTGGACCTTATATTCCAACCAATGCTATTCATCAGGCAACTAGAATGAAGGGCAATCAAACAACACAAGTGTACAGAGGTGACACCTAAAAAAATGATATAAAAATATTTTAATAAAAGTAATTGTCTTAAGCTTGCAGCTGTTTTGTGAAACCAGATCCAACCTGAGTTAAATTTAAGTACAACACAAATGCATCAAAATTTCAAGTTTTGAGTCTTCTGATTAAAATAGTGCTGCCTTATTATAGTCTATGTATTTCCTACAAGTGACAAATCTGTCTAATAAACTCCAGTCCTGCAAGAGGACTCTTCTTCCAGAACCACTTTTGGACACTAAACCTCTTGAACTCCTTCCTATTCCATGCAGATCACAAGAAGTTTGAGTGTCCAAGCAAGTATCTTCTATACTATCTACATAAAAAAACCCATTCATTAAATAATTCTGTAACAAACAAATTGAATAAAATTTTGCTGGTGAATGAAAGCAGCCCATTACTATCATTGTGTGATGATTTTCTGAAGTTACTGTCATTTTTTCCAACTGATCACCCACTGTTTAAGAAAGCAGTTGGGAGACAGTAAGATTTAAAACATAAAAAAAAGGCCTGGTGTTTTCAGACCAAAATGGAAAGTACTGTAATGTTTGATATATGAAGCTACTTTGAAAACAGCATCGTACAAGTGTCACATAACTCCCAGTCATATTTTAAGTGCACATCACAGGATACTTTCAAAAAAGAAAGCATTAATTCTCTGTATCTCATTGATAGGAGATACATGTTACATTCAGTGGAGAGCATGAAACTAGAGTTTCTTTTTATTGTAATCAATTCTTCCAAACCCTTGTTTTTCCAGGTTTTTAATTTGTCTGAACCTTTTTTCCTCACTAGGCTGCTTATCTGAAGTCAACCAAATGCAGAGCTCCAAAGACATATTCAAAAGGCAAGTGATAAAAGGCCTTTTATTCCTTAACAGAGATAAAAATAATAACTGGTACAGGCTGGAAGTCCCAAATCTAGAAGAGTGTAAGTAACTGTTAGAAGTGTTTCTTTAATATTGCAGCTTTCAATTTTGCACTGTTTGGTTTTTGTGCCAACCAGAAAACAAGCAACAAACAAAGAATATGGATGAAAAGTCATAAAAAATGTCTCACAAAATTGAAGGATTAAAAGAGGCGACAACTTTTGCTTGTGCCAATTAAGAGCCATACAACCAAATGAGGATAGAATAGAACAGAATATCTCAGGTGGAAGGGACCTACAACAATCCCCCCACAGCCTGATTTCTTCATAAATATATATAAAATAGCTTCACTCAGACATGTTTTTCTTTTTTTTCTTCAGAAATGAATCTGCATACCTGCAAACCTTTTCCCATTCATTCAATGCCACCACTTAATTAAGATAAAGAGAAGGAAAAATATTATTCCAACATTTCCATACCTTTTCTTGTATTTGAAGAAAAATTTTTTTGGAAAAGGTAAAAGTTCTGGTTTGTGTTCATGTATTCCTTGGTCTAATAAATACACCTGCCAGTATTCATCTGAAAGCTGGTTTTTGAAGATCACTGATGGTGACTGGACTCAGCCCATCCTCCAAATAGAGAAAACCAGAAATTATCAAAACACTGTTGCCACAAAAAATTAATTGAAGTTACTACTGATATGGACTGCAGTGGCATGGGACGCTTGATAAATTAGCAAAGACAGTCCAAGAAAGGATTTCTCATTCAAAAATGAGTTCACATTGTGAGATTTCTTCTCTGCCAGGATGATTTTGGAAATGAACCATATTTGCCCCACCTACTACAGACACTTGACTGAGGATTGCAAAATGGTAACCATATTTCCCTTATATTGGTAACAGGGAAAGACACATCCAGAGGGCGATTATGACTCTGATATTTGACTACAATTATCATTACTATGATTAGGATATTACTCCATTAATGACGGACTGATCTTACAATAAGAATGTAACTACCTCCAAAAATCTCACTTAAATGCTGAGCATTAACTAAGTTGTATCCAGGACTGTGTTTATCAGCTCCTCACCTGTACAATGTGGGAAAGAGTATTTCCACAATTTTTCAGAAGAATGAAAGGCACATGGGACACTGAAAGACAGAGAAAGGACGTGGTGCTGGGCTAGTTTCAGTGGCCTGAAGTCATGTGCCTTCTGATTTACAGCAGTAGGGGTGAGACAGGCTGCCCAAGTGAATTTGTACTGTATAATCCAATCCTCAGTGCTGCTGGAATTCACTGTCACTGCTACCATGTCTGCACTGACACAGATGGGCCTTATTAATTCTTTCCTTTTTACATATAATAAAATATGAACAGTCAACACTCTATGGGTTGAAGGAAAAAGCAGGAAAACACTCAGAAAATGTGACCCGAGGAAGTGGAAAGTGTCTAAGGTGCTAAAGGACAGCTCAGATGTGTGCACAATGCAGTTTTCCCTTTCAGCACTGACAAATGCTCCATCCTCAGCCAAACCTCTGCTTACAGGCAGTTGACAGGTAGGACCTCCCTGCACTCTCCCTTGATCCATCAGCACATCCTTGGAGAGAAAGGAGATACTCCATCTCCAGAACAAACCTGGAGTTATTCAAGCAGCTTCCCTATCATCACTCAAGAAGACATCAAAGAAAGCTGGGCTGGCACAAATCTGAGCCTTGTTTTTGTTTTTGTTATTATTATTGCTCAGCTATTCAAGGCTGAACTTCATGAAGGTAAATCGTGCTAAGCTGGGATTGTTTTCTAGTTTAAGGAACATGATACTCCTCAAAAATATTAATTTAAAATGTTCCACATACGTAAGTGATATGTAAATGTAACTACAAGATATTTAGTTTATATTTACCTTTGTTTGATTACTAAATTGTAGGTGTCTAATTTTGATTGCAGTCCATCAAGGGAAAAAACCCCAAATGAGTTAGGAATCCAGCCCGCTCTCTCTGAGGAAGCTTCCTAAGGTGAACCACAGCAGGGTGAATGGGGATTTGCTTTTAAAGCACTGAAATGCTAAAATAAATGCACCCACAGTCATTTAAAGGTTCACTGTAATTAAGTAGGAATAATTTCACAAGGAGAAGTATATAACTGAACTAATGTGATTTGGTCTTTGAATCTCCCCAAATCTTTCTCCTGTCGCAGTCACACTTTCCTGCGAAAGCTGTCAAGTTAACTGGTGTTAAGTTCAGAAACAACTAATATTTCAAATTTGAATGAAAATAACATGCTTGAAAGCATTCAGTGCTTTAAAACCATCTATTTAATCTGAGAAAATACCTGTAAGCACAGAATCATTTGAGACTGCAAAGAGAACACAAGAGCCCATCAGGAACCTCATCTTAGCCCAGTTCTTGTTCTCATAGTACATCTCTAAGAGGAACCTATCTAATGGGAATAAAAACTCATCTTTTCATGCCAGTAGAAATGCTACAGCTTTACTTTTCAGGTTTACAAAACGGCGTTGTTTTTGATGTATTACAGTGAAAACAAAGTTATTGCTCTATTTTAAATTGGATGTTTATATAGTAACACACTCAACACACAACAGGTCATCAGCCTCATGCTGCTCTGGAGTACTGAGATGTCTTCAGAAGTGTATTTTCCTTCTTTTGCTAATTAATGCCAATATTTGTAAATGGTTAGGTAGGATTGTACAACTTCCTCAGGAGGGGCGGAGGAGGGGCAGGCACTGATCTCTGCTCTGTGGGACCAGGGACAGCACCCAGGGAATGGGCTGGAGCTGTGTCAGGGCAAGGACAGCACCCAGGGAATGGGCTGGAGCTGTGTCAGGGCAAGGACAGCACCCAGGGAATGGGCTGGAGCTGTGTCAGGGCAAGGACAGCACCCAGGGAATGGGCTGGAGCTGTGTCAGGGCAGGGTCAGGTTGGATCTCAAGGAAAGGCTCTTCCCCCAGAGGGCGGTGGGCACTGACCAGGCTCCCCAGGGCAGTGGGCACAGCCCCAAGGCTGCCAGAGCTCCAGGAGCGTTTGGATGATGCTCTGGGGCACAGGATGTGACTCTGGGGATGGGCCTGGTCAGGGCAAGGAGCTGGAGTTCGATTATTCCTGTGGGTCCCTTCCAGCTCAAGACACTCTTTGATTTTATGATTCTAAGGTTACACTCTCTGAGTGTAGAATGAGGATCTAGAAGAAGGGCAGACTTGCTCCTGGGTTGCTAATGCCTGCTGGTAGCCAGTTTTATGTGCTAAAATGATACGGTCATACCATAGAGAAAGTCTATGGTTGTTCAGGAAATGTTTTCCTCTTAGAGGAAAAGTCTCAAAAGACATAAATCAGGGGGAAAAATAATCTGAAATTACTTGGCTAATATGCAATGAATACATTATTTCTAAAAGTGTTGGCATTCAAGTATTCTATAAGACAAAGCCCTAAACTAAGACTTCTCTTCTTGCCCTAGATCAATTTAACCAAAATAAATATTTAGTAAATCGCACTGCCTTGCCTATTTGCTTGCTACTTAAGTTAATTTCACCATGGATAATGAAAATCCTAATTTTGGAATATGCCTGAATAGGGAATGTACACTCATGCCCTGTAACCCTTTCCAGTGCCACACACTCAGGACAACTGGACTGCAATTCAGCAAGGACAGTATTTAGCAAGGACAGTATTTGTGCTCATTATTAACAGAGTTAACTCTTCTTTTTTAATCCTATCGACACTGGCAAGGTTTTTAAAGCACTGAGGAGAGGTTTGAACAGGGGCACGAGAAAAGGAGCGAAAAATGAAGTAGCCACATGGTTTTCATTTGGGTGGGAAGGGAGGTTGTTCTGACATTTACTTGACTGCTGCAGGCAATATTGGAGGATTAAATGGAAACTGGTTCAACCTTTGCTTCCAGTTTATAAAAAGCATTCACTCTATAAAGTTTCCTTATAGCACCTTTTTACATAATGAGCTTTAATGAAATTCTGTCAGCACGGAAAGCGGTTCATATGGTTTAAGACGTGTCTTACTTCAGGAATTCAGAAGATTTTCCTTTCAAAGGCAGAGAAGAGCTTCAAGAGATGGCTTGAGTCTTGAAGCAGTGGGAGATGTACCTCTCCCATGTCTCAGGCTTTCAGCTGCAGACTTGAACAAACCTATGGCAGGATGCTGATCTTGTCAGCTGCAATCACCTTTTCCCTGATTATTCATATGCTGTTGTATGTAACTCTCAGCCCCTTCAGAAAGTGTGAATTTTCCCAGTAGTTCTACAATTGCTAAGAAAAACAGGAAGGACAAGTATATAAACTGATGTCATTTATATTTAATTTCCCTAGTTCTCAAGCTTCTTTTATTTCTGTTCTGGGCTCAGAATAATTGTATCAATAATGGTCCTCTCTGAAATCTACTTGACTCACCAAAGTGGCTGCTCTCATTTTTTTTCTGCTTTTTTGACCTTCAAGAATTTCCAGCAGCCTCAATCAAGCAAAAGTACTAGTTATGAGGAAAAGAACACAACATCTAGCATCAAGATTTATCTGTTTATTTATTTGTTGATGCTGTTTTGACCTAATTCAGATCCTAATCATTTTAAATAACAATAAATGACATTTTTTACCATTGTGCTTAGGGAAATACTGGAGTATTTTGTTTCAGGTATCGTGCAGCTACAAAACCCCTGTTGTCATTCTAAGTAGAAACAAAAGCTTCAGAGACTTTTACATTCCTACACTTCTAAAAATGCAGTGGCATTATCCATGCACAGCATTCATGTGTTAATCACAATGGAGCTTGTATTTTCATAACACAAATCTTAAAATCAATAGAGATTTTTCTAATGTGATATTGAGATGTTGAAGTCTTCTAGAAGTAAAGGAGTGTTTTTAACACTATCCTTCTGCAACTAGTTGCTTTTTCAAACCATAGTTCAAGCCAAAATTATAAAAAGGAGGAATTCTGGGGTCAAATGAAGTATTTGCTTCAATTGGAAACTAAGCACTGATACACATGCTTTGATAAAGTATAAATGAACTTGGTTTCAGATCATTACTTTGAGATGAAAAATCAAACCAGTTCTAAACTGTCCCATTCTAAATACCTGCAAAGAAATACAGTGCTTAATTCTTTTTTTTTTTTTCAGATTAGTCTATTGAAAGATTTACCAAACAGTTCAGGCTGAAAAATACATCTGGCAATCAACTATTCATTTGAACCTTTCAAAGATCTTTCCCTCTAAGCACTATTCAAATAAAATACTTCATAAAGATTAGAGACTTAATGCCATTTGATTAAGAAACCTACGAGTGTCTTTACAAAGGCAAGGAAAGGCTATTAAAAGGTTAAATATATACACAAATGTATAATGCTAAATGTGATTCTTATTTAATCAATACATAAGCCATAATGCAATTCCTTTGGTCTTTTGGCCATAGGAATCGCAAAATGCAGACAGATGATAAGTGAAAATAAGTCAAAAAACATTGTAATGACACATGTATTCATTTGTTCATTTGTAGTTTTACAGCCAGAATTCTCTCCTTGAACATGATTAACAAAATGTTTGTGGCATACTAACCCAAAGGGTGAAAGAATCCATTTTATAAGAGTAATACAAAAAGGGAAATTCATCCTATTTTCTAAGAGGAATCAGCATTGTCTGAAGTGCAAATAATTTGTTGAATGGCAAAGACACCCGTGCGCCATTTGGGGGCCTTGCTCTAAGCCATCCCAAGGAAACACAGAGGGAACATGGAGATCCTCTCCTCCAAGCCTCAGGTCCCAAATGCATTAATTCACTAAAAGCAAAACAAGTTGCAAATCAGTCTCTCAGCTAAATCAGTACTGGTTTATTTCAAGCAAATTAATAAGTGTACTTTGTCTTTCTTTCCCCTCGATTTCAATATTCTTTGCATTATAAACAAGCCTCAGATGATAAGTATTACTTTTCCCAAATATTCTGTTGTATTATGGAGCGAGAGCAAAAGGGAGGGATATGAAAGAGGAGAATGAGCTGCCACATGTGCTGCTTTACAGAACCCCTGGAGAAGAGCTGTGGCACCACCTACATCCCACATCCCCTGGCAGTGCTTTCCCAGGGTGGTGGGTCAGCAGGAAGATGGAGAATCTCAGTAAGGATGAGCCTGAGCACTTCCCAGCTCAACTCCACCTCCTCTGGAAGGGCAAGAGAAGTGCCAATCACAACCCACTCACCCCCTCCTCTTCCCTGTCCCCTGGTGCTCACCCAGGGACAGTGATGGAGAGACACTCATGTAACCACCCTGGCAGTGCAGCATGTCCATGACAGAGGCCAGACAGGAACTGTGTGGCATAAGCTGGGAACAATCTTGGGTTTCCTGGCACAGAGACCTAACCCTTGATCATAACACCATACTCTTTCTCCTTAATGCTTTATTTTATTTTTGGTAGTTTGATAGATTCTAATCTCCCTCCTAACCCCATTAAGCACTGCATGCCAGTGCCTTGCCCAACAGCAGCAGAGCAGACCTCCCTGCGGGCCTGAAACCACTTCAGATGGCAATTTTTCAAGCCACACTAATCAAAATGAAATATCCCTCAATTAATTATCCCCTCTACAACCTGCATTCCAATCCCACTCCATAATTGACAATTACTTGCCCATTCTTCCTCACAAAGCCTGAGTAAATTGGATAATTTTAGCATTTGTTTTATTTTGACTGTTCCTAAATTTAACGTGGGAAACTCTTTGCACCCACTCCCCCTTCCTGTTTTGGTGAAACAAGTGAGTTAGAACCGATGTCTTCACAATTAAATTTTCAACAACACATAAGGAAGGGCATTGCCTCAGCTCTTTATTGATCTCATTATTACAAAAAGCATGTGGTTATAGCTATGTCTGGCCCTTTAGACTTTTTCTCATGGCTTTAAAAGGTACTAAACAACATAATAAAAATATCATATTTAATATAAAAAGGACATATTAAGGCTTCTGCTCCAATTTCTTCCAGACCAACATGTTGCAAAGTATTTCCCGGTTCATATTAAACACACATGAGAACATTTGCACTTATGGTTAGGAATCATTTCTTGACCTTCTAAACTTGCATTGTTCCCTGATGAACACTCTGGTTCTAATTCCCCAAAAGGCCATGACCTGGTGTGCATCCAAGGTCAATTAAAATAAAGTCCTTAAAGCTTTTTCATATGAAATCTAACATGTTTTCTAAAAATTATGGTCTCAGATTTAACCCTCTGCCGTGTAAGATTTTTCCAATATGACTTTCTGATTACAGTGAACAGCTGAGTGTGCTGCTTTTTCTATCATTCATTCCCTGCACAAAACAGCCCTTCTGGCTTTTCACCTTCCTCTTCATCACTCTCTCCTGGACTCAGCAGAATGAGAAGCATTAAAAGTCTGCTCAGCCATCAAGGCCATTTGTTTTCTTAGGCTGCCTATTTGTACAGAGCTGTTTATGCTGAAGGTTTCCAGTCTCAGCTCAGCCTCCTTTGGTTTCATTCACAGGGTAATCAGTAACATCCAACAGCCCTTCTCTTGCTGTTAAATCTACATATTCCCTTCAAAAACCTGCTGTTTTCACCCCTGACCAGACCATCTCCCATCTCACCTGCCCAGACTTTCACTCTACTTTGTAACATCCCTATTCACACAACCCCAGATGGCAAATAATGCCAGAGAAAATAAAGAAAAGACACAAAGGGCAATTTATGCAACACAAAAGGCAAATAAGGCCCTAGAGAGCCTCTAGCTCGGTGACTTCAGGAGATATCAAAGGAGGGGAAAAGCAAACCACGGCAAACCAAATTCAGATTTCAGACCAGAATCAGCAAAGACAGACCAGGGGGAACTGCCAGAACTGACATAAATGGCCTAGGTGGCACAGATGATTATAAAGAAAAATATTCAGAGGACTGTGGCAATGGGTTGTGAGTCTTGAAGAAGGAAGAAACACTGCCTGAGATTACAACATGCTCTTAGAATAACAGTGCAGAACACAGAACAGTAACTGGAGTTGGACCAAGGGTTTGACTTGGTGATCTCGGAGATCTTTTCCAACCCAATCAATTCTATGATTCTATTACATGCAGCAGGATTTGGAAGGAGAGGCAATATCTTTTATTAGCTCAACTGATAAAACTAGAAAACAAACCCAACAGAAAAGTTTGCAGTCACAGAAGGCCTTTTTTAGTATTTTGTTAAATTACTATCTCTTTTTTAATTGGTTTATGAATATTTTAGTGCAAGGTTCTTTCTAGTGTTACAGCTTTTATTTTTAAAAAGGTCTCCTAACTTGATAAAAGTATTATTGGACTCATCCTCTTTATAGATTTTAGTTCACATTGTGGCATCACAAAAACTGACCAGAAAGTGCCAAAGATTTCAATGAGATTAGACCTTAATCCACTGGCCTGCTGTGTTTTTAAACTAAGTTTCCTATTTGTAGATAGATTTCTCAGCTCACTTAAGATTTCCAAAATACAGCTCTTGAGTTAAGCTTATCCTGGGCTAACTAATTATCCAGAAAAGCAGCCAGAATAGATGTGCATAAAGTGAAATTAAGAGAATAAAAGAGATAAGCAGAAACATGCTGTATTTATTGGTGTATTTAATACTGTATTTTACTCACAGTGCACTTAAGAATCAGGGATTTAATAAACTAGTGATTTAATAAGCTAGTACCTTAAGTACTAGGATTTATGAGATGCTTTTTTAATCTGTAAATTAATAACATGGGAGTAAGGATAATCTTATTGGCTATCACACTGCAAGTTTGTTCCCAGTCAGGAGGGCAGTAACACTCCTGATGCTCAGGAATGTCTGTACATACTCAGCTGGCACACAGGTGTTCAGCTAATAAAATAGAAACAGAAATTTGACAGCTAGGTAGAAAACTACCAGATGTTTCTAAGAAATAATTAAGAGAAGAAAGGAGAGAGATGCACTGAGATAGGTAAAAAGGAACACCTATCATCTTTGCTTGCCTGGTGTTATGAAAGTTTGCATGGTAAGAATTGCTCTTTACATTTAAAAGCCAAGGAAGACACAGTATTTTCAGTATATTGTATATGATTTTAGGTGAAAGAACATAGGAGACCCACATAAAACACATAAAAGAAACTGGAGAAGTGCAGCACTATTAAGCAAGTAATTTTACAAATGGGCAATTAAGATGGAGGAAGGTTAATGGCTTGTTTTGAAATGTGCTGAGTAATGCAGCCCAGCTGCCTGAGATATTCAGCCATAGGAACCGTAAGAACAGCACTGATTAATTTGAGTTCTCTTGGTAAATTGGAAATAAAAGTTTAACCAAACCCAGGGTTGAAATTTGGTCTCATTTCCACTCGCTCACTGCTAGAATAACTCATTCAACATCTCCAAAATTAGCCCAGACCAGCAAAAACATACACCTTTGGGTTCCAAAGTCCCCAAATTGTGTTACAAGAGCATCAAGTTTTTATGCAGTAGCTTCACCAAAGAGCCCTTTGCAGTTTCTAACTCTGGTGGCCCAGGCAGGTCTGTTGTTTCAATCCCATGCCCTTATCAGCCTCACCAAAGCTGCTGTCCAGCAGGAGGTTGCTAACAACGCTGATGAAGTGATGCTGCTGCAGATTCCCTTAGAGCTGAACATTTTCCACTCCTGGGCAGGTGACTGCAATTTCCATCACATCAGGACAATCACTTTGGAGAACGGAAGGAACCTTGGCCCTCCCTCCTTTTCCTCTGCCCCTCCCAGCTTAGGTTGCACTCCACGAGCCACAAACTTTCTGAGAATACTTCACTTGTGATTCTCAACAAAACCACTACTACAGGAAATTGAACTGCAAGAAAGAAAAGTGGTTTTTTTAAAGGAAATTCTCTTTGTAAACCTAAGGCTGGGAAACAGATCATGGAAAATACCATGAATAAGCCTTTTGATTTTACCTTTTGAACAAGCAGAGGATACTATGGGTCCTTGTAAAATGGGTTTTCAGAAACACTCATTAAAGCTTATCAAAAAATCATGGTTTCATTTAGCAGAAGAAAAAGTTGGTACATGGATTTTAATTTGTGCACAACTATGAATCTCCAGAGCACCACAGAGTTTTCATTCTTATGGCAAGCCTTAAACGTACAGAAGAATTCTCTTTTATGTTGTGCACTCCCTGAGCAAAAAGTTGAAAGAGCAAATCCATAACTACAATAATTTCCCTCCTGAAACCGCAAATGAACTTTGAGAGGCCAGGCACACAAGTGCTCAGACTATCAGCTGTAACTGCTGTCCTATCTCCTTATTTTCCAGTTGACTTTGTGAGCCACATCAAGGAATTATAATGCTGCCTATCCAACAAAGGCAAGAACAAACATGGTGTCATTAATCTCCTCTGTTTTCATATCCTGTTCTACAGAAAAGGAATTACAATCTTTTACATTATTGTGACACATAAAGGGCAATGCAGCGCTGCAAAATATGAACCTTCTTGCACTGCAATATTGCAGAAGCATTTACAGCCTCAGTGAACTGTTGGCATTACCTGACTCTGCATCATTTACTTATACGACCTTTTCTTTATAGGCTAAATACAACACCTAAATTGCAAAGCACAGTAACCGGGCAGAAGAATGGAACAACATAGAATGGATTGGGTTGGAAAACACCTCCAAGATCATCAAGTCCAACCCTTCGTCCAACTCCAGTCCCATCACCAGATCATGGCACTCAGTGCCACGCCCAAGCTCACCTTAAAAAACTCCAGGGATGGGGAATCCACCCCCTCTCTGGGCAGCCCATTCCAATGCCTGAGCACTCTCTCTGCAAAGAATTTCTTTTTGATCTCCAACTTCAATTTCCCCTGGCAGAGCTTGAGCCCGTGCCCCCTTGTCCTATTGCTGAGTGCCTGGGAGAAGAGACCAACCCCCACCAGGCCAGAACTTCCCTTCAGGTAGTTCCAGACAGTGCTGAGGTCACCTCTGAGCCTCCTCTGAGGGAGCTAAACCCCCCCAGCTCCCTCAGCCTCTCTCCACAGCACTTGTGCTCCACTCCCTTCTCCAGCCTCCTTGCTCTGCTTTGGACCCGCTCCAGCCCCTCAATCTCTTTCCTGACCTGAGGGGCCCAGAACTGAACACAACACTCAAGGTGTGGCCTCCCCAAGGCAGAGTCCAGGGGAAGGCTCACTGCCCTGGGCCTGCTGGCCACACTACTTTGGATCCAGGCCAGGATGCCATTGGCCTTCTTGGCCACCTGGGCACACTCTTGGCTCCTGTTGAGCTTCCTGTCCCTCAGTCCCCCCAGGTCCCTTTCTGCCTGGCTGCTCTCCAGACACTCTGTGCCCAGCCTGGAGCGCTGCAGGGGGTTGGTGTGGCCAAAGGGCAGGACCTGCATTTGGCCTTATTGAACTCCATCCCATTGCAATCAGCCCATCTCTCAAGTCTCTCCAGATCCCTCTGCAGAGCCCTCCTGCCTTCCAGCAGGTTGACAATATCTTCAGACACTGTCTACATCAATGATTTTTTCCTGGAAGTCTCCCCTCCAGAACAGTTATCTGACATCAGGTTATCCCTGAAGCAGCAACTGAGTCACTCCTACCTCAGTTGGTGAGAGCTCTCTCTGAACACATCCTGTGGAGTTACTGGCAGAATAATCTACTCTTACATTGTGAACTTACTCACTATAATAAGAGGAGTTCTCCCACTTATCTGAACAGCAAACAAAAGCTGCTAATTTTAAACTAAATGTTGTAACGTGAGGCTGAGGTGAATGAGCAGAAAGTGTCTCCCTGCACGTGGCAAAAGCAGCGCTGTCCAATTAATGACCAGTGAGTGCCAATGAAGGTCAGGAAAGCAGCCCACACTGGGATACAGGGAGCTGTCACAGCAGAGGTGCTCAGCCCCTGACAAGAATTCTGTCCTTAAGATGGTCTTCGTTCCTAAGGGGGACAACTCTCCCTGTAGAAGTCTGTCTCATTTATTTGGCTGCTACACCACGATGTACATGAACAGGGCTCTTTTACCAAGCACTGAATCTCAGGCTCTAAACTGTTTACTTCAAAGAAAGGCTAAATACATGGGGCTTACAGCAAAATATTAACTCTCTTTCCTGTTAATGTACAATGGGAATACTGCTAGGCATTAGTAGAAAATGTTATTTTCTATAAGTTAACTGCAATGTCTGAGTGATTCTTTGCAAACTGACCTGGTTCAGTATTTTATTAAAAGTAATTGGAGGGCATTTTCCAATCTGACTTAGAGAGCTGAGCAATCCAAAATGGGGTGCCACAAAGGGGGCTAATTTCCAGAAAGCAGTTCCTTAGCATTTTCTCAGTCTTTTTAACTAAGACAGCCTAAATTATCCCCCTTTCATCTCTTTTTTTTTTTAAGCACTTTTTTGTTTATTGAGAGTGCTCATTCCTTTACATTTATGACAAAACTTAGAAGATGAAATTATAGAGAAAAACATATATGGTTCTGAAGTAACCAAGTCCTGCCATTTTAGAAGGGGAAAACTTTACATGCTCCTGGTATATTTTTATAATTAAAATCTTTAACACTACTATTAGTAGAGAAAATATTTCTTCTAGATGTTAAACAAAAATCCTCAACAGAAACTAATTGTATCCTCCCACCTCTTGATTGAGTCAATTCTGCTTCAGGTGAAAAGTGTAACCTCATAAAATTACACTTCTAAAACTGCAAAATTCTGGATCCTGGAAATCAACAGCAACATCTCCACTGACTTCAATGCAGTCAGGTTTTCAGCTCCATGTTAACTTAATAGTATTACACTCTGTGTTTCTAAGGGTTGTATTTCTGATACATCTACTGAGATCTACTTTTTAAACATACTTCTCTTGTACTCATCCAGAAATTTTAAGAACAAAATATTACTACATCTTGGACTGAAATTGTCCCTCGTGTTTCACACCTACTTTTTGTGACTGTGTAGTTAGGAAATGCTTGAGCCATTCAGGAGGGTTTGCTGCTAAACAGAGCATATCGGCTCCTCTGACATTAGAAAGGAAGAAAACATTTCTTCTTTATGTGGCAACTCTGGTTAATCCATTATGAATCTACTTTAAAGTTCCTTGAATCCTGTTTTCCTGGAAAGGGATCAATCAGTCTATGACAGATTTTTAAAGCCAACATTTGCCTACAGGCAAATAAAATAAAAGCACAAGGCAGACCCACTGTGTTTGCACCAAAAAGAGCATTTCCAGGTTGTTTTGATTTGGTTTTCCTTATGGTGGGAGTGTTTGGAAAATGTGTGGGGGACATTAACAGCATCTATTTTACAATGGATCTGCCACAACTGTGAAGAATGAAACAGCACAAAGTGCATGTCCAACAGGGCATGTAAAAGCAATGAAGATTAAAGTTGAAGCAAATAAAAACATAAATCCTTAAAAGTAGGATCCTTTTGGAAGGATGGAGGACATACAAAGTGCTATCTTGGTAAATCAGACTTTTACACTCAACAGTAATCCATTCCTTAAAGCATGGACATGAGAAAGCAAACCAGAGAGACTCCTATCAACTAGCACAACCATTTTGGAAGATTCAAAAGCAATAAGAAATGTTGTATTGTGTTGTGGAGGAGTGTGTTTACTGAGCCCTGTTCCCAGCCTTGACTTCTTATTCAAGCAAACGTCCACTGAAAGCAATTAGAAAGCACATGTGGGAACACAACTCAGGTACTGAGCCCAGCCCTAACCTTTTGGAAAAATCATTCAGGATCCCAGACTCAGTGTAATGACAAAACACTACCGGAATGGGATCCCAGCTTAGTCTTGGTCCTTCCAGTTTGCAAAAATGTGATAATAATATCACATTATCATGTAGTATCATTATTAGTAAAATGTGATGAGTCTTTTCAACAGGGTGATAATCTTTTAAAACACTGAAACAAATTCATATGGCTTTTCTATTTGCCCTTAAATGGGTCATTCAAGAGTACAATAATAGTAGCACAAAAAACATCATATTTTTGTCATCATGATTAACAGCGCTATCAATGAAAACATCTGTGGCCACAAAAATACAGAGAAATGTAAATATTAGATGTAAATTCTCCACCTTAAGTGGTCAACTCTTCATCTTGCCAAATCTCTTCTCCCTTAGACAGGATTGGTACACCACAGTAGCACCAATGAAGTGTTAATTTTTTACTGGATATTCATCAGTTGCCATGATGGGCATTGCCAGATGTAAAGCATCACTAGTGTCAGAAGCTCTAAGAAACCAACTTCTATCAGCTCAGTTTGCTTTGATACATATAAGATTTGAGAGCAAGATTACTGTCCCAGTAGAATGCTGGCCCCTTCAGTACAGCTTCCTGTGATTACAACAAAAACCTCAGTTGGCAACTGTTCCATTGATTTAAAAAGTCCTCTACTGAAAGCTTAGATTAAGTTAAAGACTCACTGTTCATCACAGTTAAGTGAGCAAGTCAGCAATAGGATAAGGGTGCACGGGCTCAAGCTCTGCCAGGGGAAATTGAAGTTGGAGAGCAGAAAAAAATTCTTTGCAGAGAGAGTGCTCAGGCATTGGAATGGGCTGCCCAGAGAGGGGGTGGATTCCCCATCCCTGGAGATTTTTAAGGTGAGCTTTGCCGTGGCACTGAGTGCCATGATCTGGTAAAGGGAGTGGAGTTGGACGAAGGGTTGGACTTGATGATCTCGGAGGTCTTTTCCAACCCAACCGATTCTATGATTCTATGAAACTCATTCTTAGATCCAAAATCCCATAATTCTTGGTATTAGTACGTATATGAATCAAGCATAAAACTAAACCAAACAGCATCCTAAACTCCAAGGCCAAATTTGCAAGTATCGTCATCAGGAATACAGGCTGAAGCAATTGCAAAAAAAAAAATCAGAACCTGCATTTCAGATGCAAATACTACCAAATGTACTTGTTAAACAAGACTCAAGATTCTGCTAGAAGAGAATAAGTGAAGACAAAAAAGATTTTTCTGGCTAAAGTAAAGTATCAGAACTAACTAAAAGCAGAAGTACCAGAATTCATGGTCTAAAATTCATCATACACAGATTATTCTGCACGACCAAACAGGGGGCAGAAATAGGTTGCACAGTCTTTTAGCCCACCCTTCTCCATAGCAAAGGGAACAGCACGAACTCATGGAAGCTGGGTAAGTCAGCTGGAATGCTGCAGCTGAGGTATGCATTAGGCTGGGAAACACAAAGATGCTGCTTGTGGAGAGTACTGGACCTGTGTAATGAGAAGAACCACCTTCGATTAGTGCTAATTGAGGGCTGGAAGAGGCCACACTCCTGTTTCTGGGGACACACCTGCTCTATTTGTCCATGGAAAGGAAATCTATCCTGGATACACTGACTCCAGCCAACCACCGCCCAGTGGCAAATTTCCCACCAGCAAGTCCACAGAGCAGCCAAAGGCCAAGGACATTCTCATCTGGTGGAAATGAACCTTTTAGACACAGCACAGTCTGGAGCCAAGCCAGGACACACAAGTGACACCACCTTGGAGGCTGAGGAATATTCTCCAGCCATCAGTGGGCAAAGGATATATCCGTTCCCATCATCTTGGACCTCTGTGGTGAGAGGAGAGCACTAAAATTGGAGCATTCCTTCCTGGAGAGGTACACCCTGTAAGCAGGAACAGGATCCTGGGGCTCCATCAATGGGCTCCTCACACTGTGGGGGCAGTCACAGAAGCCAAGAACTGTGGAAATGACATTTATGCCAAATACCACAGTGTTCAAACAGCTTTTGTCTCACCCCACTGCCCTGCCCTAACTCTGCTTTATTTGGACTGGGAGCTCCTTGGCTACTGAGGATCGACACCTCTTTGTTTATCCAGCATTTAGCACAATCCAGGGCTTTGTTGGCACTCCTTTGCATAACCTAACAAATATTCTTAAAATTCGTTTCTACATTATGTAGATATTTATTTCTATATCTACATAAAACAACCAGCTGAAACTGTACTAAATCAAGTCCAGCAATGTGTAGACAGCACAGAACTTCACCAGTAACCCCCCACATCAGTCATATAAGCACAGCCACAACAGAGTAGCACAACAGCCAAGTCCACTGGAAGAAAACAGAGAAAAAAGGTTCAGGAGCCTGTGATTCCCGTGTCTCACAGTGGTTAGTCAGTGAATGCTGGAAGAGCTGATCTCTGTTGCAGTCAGAATCACCCTAAATCTTCTGTCAGCCTGGACAAGGTAGGACTGCTCATAGATACTAAGCTGTTGGTGCCAGCAATCCATGAAGGGGAAGAAAAAAGCCCCAAAAGAGTCTGTAATATAGTAGGACAGCTTTAACTGCTGTATTGTACAATTTCATTTCAGTTTTCATCAACTAATTTACATGCATTTCTTTAATCTGTATCTAATACTTTATTTAGCAAAAGGTAACACAGCAATTTCCAACGAATATAATACCATGTATTTTTCAGCTGACTTTTGATAACACCTTTGAATTTTTAAAGCTCTGGATCATGCCCAGATTTGCAGGACTTTCATCAGTTATTGGCAGGAATTGCCTCCATTTATAAGCTCATTTCTAAACTATTTCATACGGTCCCAATATGACCATGAAGATACAACCATCAGAGTGAGAAACAGTTTGTCCTTTTCAAGTATAAACCACAAAACTAAGGGATATGGGCAACAGATATGTAATATCTGAGCTGCACTATATAAACTTCAACTGACCAGTTTGGAACAGTTTGATGAAATCTAAAACCATGTAAAGTGTTTGGAGTGTTAACATGATAAATGATATTTAGAAATGCAGCAGTAACAACCTTCAAAACTAGGAGGTAAAACCCCTTATGTTACAGATTCTACACAGACCTTCCATTGCCTGACTGAAATGTTAGGCAAATCACCTTGGTTATGATTGCAGGATGTTTTATTTTTAGAAGATACCGTGAAGAAAAATGAACAAATATTATAAACATTAACAGTAGGATTTGTTGTGGTTAAATTTATTTAAAATTGCATACATGTGTCTATTGTGAGAACACTCCACGAAACACTTCAGGAGAATTTAGGGAAGATTTAAAGTTAGCTATTTTCCCCATCTGCTAGAGAAAATATTTATTTTTTTTATAAAAGTGACTTCTCCACATAAAGCATTTATATCGGAATTTTATAACATCTGGAAACACCTCCTGAGAACAATACCTGACAGGAGGAGCTGCAGTGCTGTCAGAGCTGGATGAACTGATACGGGAATTTGGGAATTACTGGAGGACTTGTCTTATAGATTACAGATATATAATGATACTGACATCATGAATATAGCAGAGCTGCAGGAATCCTGAGGGATTTAGGTAGGTAGAAAGGTAATCTTACATGTGATATTATTTGTTTGTAGTTCTCTGCAATTGCAAAGGAAGGAAAGCAAGGGCTTTAAAGGGTCACAGCGTCTCAATCAGCAATTTATGGATCTCTCCTATAGTAGTTAGAAGTCAATACAAATGCTCAAGACTTTCAGAAAATAAAATAATATTAACAATAATTAAAGAAAAAACAACAAAGAACTCTGAGTTGTCTCTAAAAAAGATTGTTTTACAGTCATTAAAGTCACTGAAAACATCTACAGGGTTGTCTGTAGTGATTGTATCCATCAGTGTCTGTCTAACTTCTGTCTTAGGCTCCAAACAACTTGTAAGCAGCAGAGTAGTTAGTGGTAAAAAGTAATATTTTCTTTTTAGGGTTCTGTGTAGTGACAGACAAGAAGGAAAAAAAAAACCACACACACAAAGAAGAGGAATGTTTTGATGTGACTGTGACCAGAAGGAGAAACAGAATTTTCAATATAAGGTAAAGAAAAAAACATGACAGAGAACTAATGTGTCCACTTCTCAAGTATTGATGTAAAGAAGTTTCATGTGATTCCTGTGAGGTGAGGGCACAGTCCTGGTCCTGTACCAAACCCAATGAGCCAAAAAACACTTGGACCCCTGGGACAAGTGCAACAACACTTAGGACAGCACTGCAATCCTCCCACAGGGACACCCTGTCGTGAGATCACTTCAGAAAGTTTGCCTGGGTGGGTTCTGTGCAGCTGTGAATGGAAGGGAATGCAAACTTAATCAGAAAATACTGCCAAAGCAGGAATAGCGGCTGGTCACCACAGCAGGTCACACCACCACAAACCAGTTTGGGTGGATAAACTTAAGGCTGATGAGAAATGAAAGAGCAAACAGTCAACCAAGGGGTCTAGACAGAGAAAACCGAAAAAGCTTAGTAATGAGAAAAAATACATGTGCCAAAAAGCAACAGGGAAATGTGGTTCAGATAGTTGTCCAAAATTTGGAATTATCTTGGGAGCTTGATCCCAGTGCAAGGAAGCCAAGAGGCCCAGTGAATGACTCTCCCTTCGAAACCAGGTAGACATTCTCAGGATGAAACACATTTGTTTATTTTGTTTCTTGGTAACTGAAAATTCAATCCATCACTGGCCTCTGACTGGCCATTCTGTTTCCAGTCCTCACAGTATCTAAGAAGCTATTGGGAGACCTTTTTTTTCCCCTGCTCAAGAAAATCATCCTTTAAAATGTCAGAGTGATTAATAAGAGATTAATGGACTTAGCTCAGCACCTTGTCTGCTCAAATGTCACCTTTTGTGGTGTTTGGAGGTTCTCTTTTCCTGAAGGACACAGAAGGCGACAGTCTTGATCAGACAAGAGGCGCCCAAATGCACTTGTTGGCATTTAAACACACACACTGACAATTTTCACTTGTACAAGTTAGCAAAAGAAAAAAAAATTGGTTTTCTCCTTTCTGAAAGAATGTGTAACTCAAGCCCTTCAGTTTTTGTGATGCCACATTTGGCTGAGCACCGTTAATTTGAGTGATTGTACTCGTTGCCTGTTGGGTGGTTAAACACATTTGTGTCAAAGGAAAATCTTTAGGTGTTATATGGAAAGGCTTCCTTCTTCCTGTTGCAACCCAACCTTCATTAAGCCTTCATGCAAGTAAGGAGGACTTTATGTATGACTGTCTAGNGGTTTATTATTTTATGATTATTGATTTATTGTTTTTTATGATTATGATTATTATTATATATTAAGCCATCAGTCTGCCTATGCCTCAGCTCTGACTTTCTATTTGTTAATTAGGAAAAAGCAGAGAGGTACCAGCTTTTCTTAGATCATAATTGTCTTGCAAGACAAGACATGTGCCTTAATAAAATAACATGGCTGAACTTACATAAAAATGGAAGGTTTCTATTCAAAATTCAGGTTATTTGCATGGAACACAACCAATGTTCACAGGATTTGAAGGCATCGTTATTTAATACACATGTTTTTGCAGGCAGAGCAAGATAAAGGCCAAGAATAGGCAAAATATTGGTCCTGTTGGAAAATGGTGTGTAAGTCAAGAGGATGAAATGGATCTACTGACCTTCAGCTTTTCTATGTTATTCTGAAGTCAGAAGGAAAAACAGATCGGAAGGATCAGAAGTAACAGCAGTGAAGGCAACAGCTCCATTTCATGGCAAATTTTGAGGTTTCATTAAATTCTTTTATTCTGCACTAGAATGAATGCAAAATTTTCTATCCATACAAAAGTACACTGTGCTCCCAGTCTGACTGAAACTTGGGCTTTATTATGGAAAAAGAAAAAAGGAAATACACACTTCTCTCTGTGGCACCTCGGAGACGGGGCTGTTTTAAAGCTTTTTTTTTTGGTGTAGATAAAGATGTTCTAATGCCAAAAGATTTTGATTCAAACTCCCCTTCTGCCTTATTCAAATCATAGTTTTTAATCCCCAAAACATTAATTAAGGTAAAAGGTTTGATTGACTGACAAAACTGAGAATCAAAGGGCCCAGCTTTGGTGTTCAATTAAAATGGGAACTATAATGTAGAGCAGACATAAAAGATTGTTTATGGTTGGAACTTTTTAAAAAGATTTTAAATTATTATTCTGGCAACAATTTACACTTACATAATCTACATAATTTACATGCTCATTTACATCTATAATAGAATTGCTGGGGAAACTGTAAGAGGAAAAAACACCATGACAACTAGCTTGAGATTCAGCAAGTTGGTTATACCTTCACCTGGTTGGATCCATGGCTTTTACCAGGGGTGACCATATGTCTTTTGTATAGAATACAATTCTGATATGGTAGTTGTCAACTACTGAATAAATGAAAAGAAAAATAGAACTTAAATTTGAACATAAAATCCCATATGCAAGAGACATTTTTGGCAGAGCAGTGGGGGTCTCCTCTCAACAACAAGGGCAGATGCTCAGAGCTTGCTCCATTAAAATGATTTATATCACATATAAAAAGTGTGCTGCATCAATAAAAATAGTTGTGTAACATAGGGGAAAGACTAACAAAAAATGTGATCAAGAAAGACAGACAAGGAAGAATAAGAGGAGACACATTATCAGGTAAACTTTTATATATCTGTCGGAAAAATCCATATTAAACTGTAGGACTTAAGCTACCAATAGAAACAGGGCAAATTCATCCTAAGTGGAATTTTTCAATTTCTGAATTATATCCCTGTGTATGTACAAGAGGCCAGACTGGAAAAAAGAAATAGAATATGTTTTACTACAATAATTAGAAGGAAGGCCAAAAGGGAGTTATTCCACTGAATTAACCAGAGGGGTTTCCATGCCAAGCTATGGGGCTTTGGTTTTTCCATCCCTCAACAGAGCGGGATCAAATATAATGTTTCTTTATTTTTCCATAGCTATCCCAAATGAGCAGAAGCACAAAGTTACTCGTGAAACAAATTAAACAAAAAAACTTAAACCCTGGAACTACCATTTAGTATGGTGACCATGTACACTCACTCGAAAACACAAAGCAAAATATTAATTTCCCTCTCTTGTAGGAAAAATTTTGATTGCTGACCTAAACAACTATTCCTGGGAAGTGCTAGATTATAGAGACTGTTTTTTTAAATATGGAAAGCTATAGACAAAATAAATGGCAGATGGAAGAAAATGGACAGATTTAATCCCAAAATTGTAAAGGCTTGTTTCTTGGGCGAAGGGTCAGCTTTGGGGTTTTTCCTGCCAGTTCCACAGGCATGTCATGTGACATTGTACTGAAGGAGACTAAATCCTTGTCACAGAATTTAGAGAAGAGAAGGAAGCAATTTCTTCTTACCAGAGTGCTGTAATTACTGCTTTGGGCAACTGCAAGTCTTTGCTAGACAGTGTCCTTTTCTGACACACGTGTTCTGTCATGTGAGATTTTTACCTTTACTATAGGTTGTGCCAGGAAGAATGTTAATTTTTAAAACTGGGGGTTTTTTTCCTGAGATTCCTCTACAAGATCTTTTTTCTTATTTCCTACTTTTCCTCCGTTGCCGACACTTTACATAGAAGCCAAACTATTTTTTAAGAGAGCAGAGTTCTTGGAAAGACCATATAACAACCCTTTAACTAGGAAATTTGTGTTTCCAGACTGACTAGAGACATAAAACAGATATAAGGAATTAAGTATTCATCCAACCACGCTGGCCCTTCTCTTGCTTGAGGCAGCATGAAGTTTTCTGGGTTCCCCATTGCCATTCAGTGCACATCTCCAGCTCCAACAATGGAGCCCATGCTCGCTGGAGCTGCATTTCCAATCATTCAGCAAGCTGAAGTGAAGGAAAACCAGGAAAAAAAATGCACCACAGAATGATGGAATACGTATGAAAGTAGTTCAGGGCCTCCATCAAATACCCCCTTTATGATGAATTTTAAAGAAAACTTGAATTTTGGTCTCAGCACTGTAGAATAAAAATAGCTTATTTTTTTCCCCTTCTGGTTGCCAAATGTGAACAAAACAAATCCTATATAAAAATCACATTTCACCATTACTGTTGTTCATGCTGATTCTTCTATGGACGGTTTTTACAAAGAATTTTTGTCATATCTATCATGTCAGAAATACTCAGACTGTTCAAGAACATTGCTATAAAATTTTCACCTTGGGGTTTGGGGATCTTTCCCTTGTTCATCTGTGCTAAACCTTTTTCAGGTATCCGTCCCTACCCAGATCCCATAAATTTAGGGTTTAGTTCAGTCAAAGAAGTCAATATTCTAATATAAGAAAAATATAGATGATAATTCATTTGGTGAAATGTGCAACTCACAAAGGTAAGAAAGGCCACTGGAGGACTGGATGTACCTATTTTAAAGACCCTGTGTGCTTCAATATTAAAAATCATCCTTCTGTTGCCAAATACAGACAAAATGTTATGTTTACATTACAATCATAAAATGAGCACTTTTTCATAATAAAGTTAAAATTTAAGAATCAAAGGGAGCCAATGAAGACTCTTAATTATTTTGATAAATTCTATACCAAGACAATAAACATTATTTACTTGATTTATCTGCCAGGAGGAGAAAGGAGAAAGCTGATGTCAGAAATCCAGAGTCTGCCCACATCTCTATTGGGCTTTTTAAGGACAGGCCATCTTTTTAAGGGTTTCACCTTTTGATTTCTAAATAAATGAAAAGAGTTTTCCACTGGGTGAGGAACCGAAAAAAAATCCTCTGAAAAACAGAGATTAAAAAATCTCCTGATTCAGAGAAAACTTTTCTTTTTCCTGTTAGGCTAAGCTCTGATGCCCTACAGCATTGATGAGTATTTTATGTTCTGATGCATCAGTCTAATTCAGATGTAGGATCTTTTCTCTCTCATATTTATTTTTATATATATATATATATATACACACACACATATATACAGAAGATGCCCAGAATATTTGGCCTCTTACCAAAGCCCTTCTCTCTAGGATTTCTATGGTTTTTTGCCTTTGCCATTTCAGAAAGTACTTCCTAATGTACCGACCTAAAAAATTAGATTTGAGGCAGTTAATTATAGGAAAAGGAGTGGGGTCTTTTTGAGGTAATGTCTGATTTACAATCCACATATTTCTTCTAGCAGAATAGGCAGTTCCTTGATGTGCTGACAAGGCTGCTCAGAACGAGATACCATCTGACACTGTAAATCTGCATTTTAAATACAAATTGGTCTGTTCACACTGGCCATTTTTCTAACTACTGAAAAATGCCAACAGCCTCTGTGGAGGTTTTCTGGGTTTTTCCACTTTATTGGAATTGAAAGATAGATATTTTCATGTGGGGTTTTTTTTGCAGTTTAATACACAGAAGACTTGAAATTATTGCTACTGTGAGACCTTTAACTATGAAAAAACATTGGAATGTGACCAAAATCTTTGCTAGCAGTCAGGAATAGCCAATGGCATAGAAAACTAATGTTCTCAATGTGGCTTATGACAAACTATGTCAATGCCAATGCTGTTCATTGTGCCCACTTCCATCAGGAAAAACTTCCTGTGGTGATCTGTCATTGTTATAATCTTTTAGCCTGTTAAAATCTTTTAGCCATCCAAGATTTACTTTGCCTAAACTCTCTGCTTTAAGTATTTTATAAAAGATCACCATGACATAAATCCTGGTGACTAAATATATTAATAAATATCCTATGAACATCCACCAACACATTGCCTCTCTCCACAGGAAAAAAATCAGTTTCAAATACTTCTTCATGCCATCCGCAGTGCACAATGTAAGTAACACATCACTGAGTGTATCACACATCACTGTCTCTTAAGTGTGAAGATGGTGCTGATGAATCTTTCCTTGCCATGAACGCCAATGGGATCCTGGCCTGGATCCAAACTAACATGGCCAGCAGGCCCAGGGCAGTGAGCCTTCCCCTGCACTCTGCCTTGGGGAGGCCACACCTTGAGTGTTGTGTTCAGTTCTGGGCCCCTCAGGTCAGGAAAGAGATTGAGGGGCTGGAGTGGGTCCAGAGAAGAGCAACAAGTCTGGAGAAGGGAGTGGAGCACAAGTGCTGTGGGGAGAGGCTGAGGGAGCTGGGGGTGTTTGTGCTGGAGAAGAGGAGGCTGAGAGGTGACCTCAGCACTGTCTGGAACTGCCTGAAGGGAAGTTGTGGCCAGGTGGGGGTTGGTCTCTTCTCCCAGGCACTCAGCAGTAGGACAAGGGGGCACGGGCTCAAGCTCTGCCAGGGGAAATTGAAGTTGGAGAGCAGAAAAAACTTCTTTGCAGAGAGAGTGCTCAGGCATTGGAATGGGCTGCCCAGAGAGGGGGTGGATTCCCCATCCCTGGAGGTTTTTAAGGTGAGCTTGGCCGTGGCACTGAGTGCCATGATGCGGTAAAGGGACTGGAGTTGGCCCAAGGGTTGGACTTGATGATCTCAGAGGTCTTTTCCAACCCAATCCATTCTATGATTCTATGAAATTTTATGGTATGTAATTTTATAATTGCTGTGCTCATTTTACAACAGTGGACTTCTTTCCTTCACTGTGAGTATACAGACACTAATCCCTGTCTGCATTCAGATCTATTTCTGATCAATCATTTAGGGAGAAAATCCCAAACCTGCTGGACTAAGAGGTGGTTGAAATCTTTAGGTCAGTCATAACAAGGTAACAACTTATTTCAGGGATGTGACATCACCCTGTATCCAAAATTTACTCCTCCACTCCCTTTGAACAAGAGGGTTTTGCTGAATCTTTCCTGTATTTTTATTCTTGGGGCATGAAGAGCAGATGCATCTTCCCCACTATCTGCACACTAAATGTTACAGAGACAACACAAGGGCAAATGTACCAAAGAGCTGAGCAAATGCCTCACAAACTGACAAAAGTGTTCTCTTTTATGTCAGTTGGTGGAAAATCTACTGTGAACATAGCAAGTATTTTTTGTGCTGGACAACAAAATTGCAAAATATTAACATAGCCCTCCTTGACAGATTTTCTAGAGACAAATTATTTGAAGTCAAAGATATGATTAAGTTCAGAAGAAACTTATGCATAACACAGTTCTTGTCCTAGTCACTGAACATGGTCTTGTTTACATACTTGAGGTAAATCCAATTTAATTTTTTAATGCTGCTAACTAGAGAATGAGTGAGTGTGTGAACCAAAGTTTATTATTGTCTACAAGAATTTGTTATTTTTACCCAGGGGCTGTTTCATAAGAAATACAAACTTTATGTTGAGGTAAAAGCCTGCATTTTTGGTCAATTATTTCACCAGCACAGAAGAGGCAGAACAGGTTCTATATAATTCATCCTCAAACTTGAACTGGAAGAAAATCTTGAAATTTGGTGAAAGTGTGTCCATGAGTGACACAACTGCCACCCAATTTTACTCTGTTTCCAAACATGGCAATCTGGAATCTCAGGAAAGACAAGAGATATTCACTCACACCAGACTCTTCCTCCTCAGACTACAGGAATCAGGTCCAAGTTACCAGTACAACCTCAATGCAAGGGACAATGCTATGTCACCAAACTCCTCCTGCTCCAACACCTATGGCAAATAAGCTCCCTTAATTCCTACATGAAGATGCTCTTAGAGACAAACACCATTTTCCATTCTGCCTGTGAATGACAACGTGGTCTTGGTGGGAAACACAGCACAGAGAAATCAGAATTCTCTCCTCACATCTTTCCATGACCACACCAAAGTCCATCCAACCAATTCCTGCCTTGGCTTCTTGAACAACAAAATTGTCTTTATTTTAATTTAGTTGGTTATAACTTGGTTGTAATAATGCCAAGGTCATGAGTTCAATCCCATGTGTGGGCCATTGACTTAAGAGTTGGACTCGATGACCCTTGTGGGTCCCTTCCAACTCAGAACAGTCTGTGATTCTGTGATTCTGAGTGAAGCAAACATATATATATCTGTATATGTGTATATATATGTGTGTGTATATATATATATGTGTGTGTGTGTACATATATATATATTAGAAAATACCACTGTAGCATAAAGCAGTAAAAGCACATAATTAGCATCCTGTAACTAGGAAAGGCATTCAAGTGAGAACTAAAATGTCCCATAATATTGTAATCATTAATAGATTAAGACATGAAACTTAAGCCAAACCCTCTATGTGCTAAAGCAGAACATAGATCAAAATTTTGCTCTTTTAAAAGCATTTTATGAATATCTGGCAACCTGTTTTTGCTCCTTCCTGCACCACAATCTATTAACTTTTCCTCTTGGCGTGTGTCCTCTAATGATACCTGTGGAAGTTTGAAAGCCTCAGAGAGTGTGTGTGCACACACATGAACTTTTGGTACCTTCTGGAACATGTGGCCTGCACATGGAGAAATCTGTGATTTAAAACTAGCTAAAGATTCCCAGACAGGCCTCTAAGCAGCACACAGTGATGAAATGTGCCAAGGGACAATTATTGGAAAAGAGAAGGATGCTACTAGCACTCAGTAAGCAGCATGAAGTTTATCACTAAAATAAGCATACATTTCTTTTCTTTAGAAGACTCATTTTCTTTTGTGATTTCAAGCCTCCCCCAACAAAAAAGTTGATTTCTATTTTCTCACTGTGAATCAAGCCAAATAAACTAAGACAACACTTTTCAGAAATAACCAGTTACTTTGAATGCTCCCATTTTCAAGAGCCTCATTTTACAAAGGATGCACGACCAGCACTTAAACAAAATTAATTCTGTAAAAAGGAAAGAGCAAAAACTTCTCACTCATGATCTTTGGTACAGTGCAAGTGACATTGTTTTCTTGAACATGAACATCTGAGCTCTTGGAGGTCACAGGTATCTGACATGCAATTAGGAGCTGAGTGGTGCAGGTTGGACTCAGGGCCACTGGGAGTACACAGCATCTTCAGGATTTGAAAGCAATTATGCTTTGCACCAGCTTTTCCTGCCAGAAAAGACCTCAAGACATTCTGTGATTTGTAAAGCTCGGCAGTGCTTTCAGTGAATAATGCACTGGTTTTCAGCCCACCTGAAAATGATTTCAGGTTGAAATCAGGAATATTCAGCTGAAACAATCCTGCAAAAGCTAAAGACACATTACTCAGACAAATTCCAGAGTGATTGCTTCCAAATTATGTTTCCATTTTGAAATCCCCCTCTAAAAAGAAAGAAGGAAAAAACAACATATTTGAAAGTCAACAAAATATTTTGATTTGAGGTGACAGTACTAAAAATATCTGGCTGCAGCATCACCAGGATTGTATCTTTGTTTTCAGTAAAAAAAGCCAAACATGAAACAAACAAACAAACAAACAAAATCATGCCCAGAAAACAATCCTCCTACTCTGGGAAGCAATTCTAATTTGCCTTCAGTAGGATCCTGTTCACCCCCAAATCCAACAGCTTCTCTTCTGCTTCGAATTGCATAAAGGACCAGCTCTGCCCTACTCTTGATTCCTCTGCTCTCTCCTGTCCTTCCTCCATCCCCAGCTGTGTTTGCAGCAGCTGCACGTCCTTCTCTTGCTTGGGCTGCTCTATCGATCTGTAGGATCCTCAATCCCTGAGTCACATCCTCTCTCTAAATCTCCCCTTTCCTTCTCCGTTTATCTGTTTCATGACTCTCTCTTGCAATGAGGGTGGCACATGAAAATGCCCTTGTTCTGGAACTGCACATTTTGAGATAAAGCATTATAGTCACAGTCAGGAATGAATTCACAAACATCATTTGCAATCCTGTTGTTTTGGTTTTTTTTTTTAAATACTGTTCCAGGAGGGTGGTAATAGTTTTCCAGTTAAAACTAGGAACTGCAGTTGGCAAGAAAAGCAAGCATTTCAAAAAGTCTTTAGCTTATACACACAAACTCACTGCCAGCATTGTTTTTTCTCATATACTAGAGCTGCAAAATGTTTCAGAGAAATAAATACAGAAGGGTGCTTCTAATCTGAAAAACGAGCTCTCAAAACACACATGAATTCACATAAACAAAGATGAAACCAGATTAAGCAGGACCTACATTTAAAAGCTCTCCTCTAGGTGTATGCCTTTCTTTTTTTCTTTTCTTACTTTTTTTTTTTTAACATTCAGAGGAGCAAATTTGTACTTACCTGACATAGAACAAAATAGCAACAGTGTCTGGAAATAATGCATTATTTAGAGAGAGTGACTACTTAAGAAAGAAGCAGGATATATTCCATGGAAACATACAGTTTGCCTTGTACCATGAGCTGTTTTACTGCAACTTGACTCCTGTCTTGACATTCACTTTTCAACCAAAATGGACCATGACTACCTGCTGAGCAAGTCTCCCCTTTCCCTCTCCCAAAAATCCAAAATCTCTGAATGAAAAGGTAAAACTACTCAAAAGAGATACTGAAACTACCTTTTAATTTTTCCTTGCATTAAACTATAAAGCCAAGCTCATACCTGATCATTTTCCAGTCACACCACATCATGTAAAAACTTACTTGACAAGATGGATTAACATTAACATGTATTTGGGGACCCTTCACTCCCAGGCATCACAATATAAAAGCACTTAATAAGTAACAATCACTGTGGTATGAAAGTGTGAAATATCAGTTTCCAATAAAAGCTCCTTGAAGGCAGAAGATCAATTAGAGAAAATTCCCATCAGCAGAAGTATGAACATTTTCCATTACAGAGGCATTGTTAACATAACTCAAATTGTTTGTCTTTCCACTTAACATGGATACATGAGACTGAACTCTGAATTTCCCTGCAGTTGCTGGAGCATTAGCTCACTCTCATTGCAAAGCCATTGGGTTCCTGCAATGAGCAGCGAGTGTTCCAAGGAGGAATGTGTTGGTTTGGGAGTGCTGTCAGACGCTCTCCAGGGCAGTGTGATCGGGGACGGAGAGCCAGGGAGTGCTCTCAGGAAGCCCTTTATAGCTCCCTGATCCTGGGAGCACCTGGTGGGGCCCCACCGGAGCACAGCTGGCTGCAGCACAGCCCCACACCTCCCTGCCCTGCCTCCAGGAGGGGACAAAGGGCTGGGAGCACACTGGGCACAGGGGCACCCAGCTACACCCACCAGGGCAGGCACAGGTCCTTTCACTGGCACACACACAGCAAAGGTGGGCTGAGTGAATTCTGTGTATCTGAGTGAATTCTGTGTATCTGAACAAAGAGGATCAAAAGCAACAAGAACATAAAGCTCCTTGAGAACAGTTTTTCTTGATGTTGCCATTACAAATAGCACAGGGGAAGTGATTAATTCTTACACATTGCCATGGTGCTGTTGCAAACATGAAGCTTCCAGCTTGAGGGCTATATATGGAACACCTTTTTCCCCTTGCATTTAAAAATAGGGTATTTACACCATGTTAATAGCCATCTGTCTTACAGATTTGCCTTTATTCTCTGCTTATAGCCTTGTAACCCACAGTGTACCTTTTCCCTAACACCATAAACACACCTTCAGATTGTTCTTGGGGAAAAAAATAAGGGGTAAAACCCTACCAAAACACACCTCAACACCCTTCCTCCAAAAACACAATAATTCCATAGCAGGTGGAGCCAAAAGAGCCCTAAATTATTTCAGGTTTTTTATTCACTCTGCAATATTCCCCAAACACAAAGGCCAAATTGCAGGTGCACATGAAATACTTCTGTTATGACAAGAGCTGCGTATCTTCATAACCAGTGCTCGTCATAACGAGGTGTGAAAGAAATGCTCACTGAAATCAGGTGGCCAAGAGCCAACAAGTCCCAAGTGGCAGTCACAGACAGAAGAGGAACTAAACCATGGGAGAAACAAAAGGTCATGTGGTGGATCGGCCAGAGGGAAACACTCTTTCCCTTTATTTCTTTAATTTCTGGGGCTCCAGGATTTGTGTTTACACAGTCTCAGGATTGGAGTTCACAGTGTTGAGTTGTACTGCTGGTATCACAGTCAGCCCAGGGATTCACCACAGGGAAAGAGGGGACACAAAAGACAGGAACAAAGTATAAAGAGTACAAACTGGTATCTCTTTAAGGCTGCAACTAGCAAAGTTTATACCCACAAGTTATCAAAAAAAGCATTATTTGAGCCAAGAATTTGGAAAACCAAGACTTCACAGAAGAAACACTCACTGTGTTCTCTTCCACTCCATTGTGTCTATCCAGGCCTTTGTATTTCAGACCATAACCTTCCCCATAAACCCATTTCTTAGGCTATCCAGCTCAATGGCAGCTGGAATTCTTGTCTCCTCAACCCCTATGGAAACCTTCTGAGTTATTTAGCTCTCAGCCTAAATATACTTATGAACAGTTTTACGATGCCTTTACTTGCAAAACCGCATCTTCCACTCTGAAACTTGGCCCTTTCATTTATTTACAGGGAGCAAAAATAATGCCTATAACTCCTCTTTTGTTAATTTGAACAAGACACTCCCCTCATAAAGTGTATCTTGCTAGGAAAATGAAAGTCTGAATGCAACACAAACTGGAAAATTTAAGGAATTAACTACAACAGAAAGGAGAGCAGATGACAGCACACAGGTACAAGTTTATTTGTGAGCTTGAAACAGATGCTCTGGTTTCTAATCCATGCTGAAAATGGTACCTTCATTGCTTGTTACTTGCTTTAGTGAGCAGGGAAGGGGATCCCCACTTAGCTGACAGTCACAAGCTCTGGCAAAACAGACATGGAAAAGGTTAGTGGTACAGGGTCCCAGTGCATCTCCTTGGATGATGATGATGACGATGACAATAATAATGACAACAACATCATTCTGGCTAAGGCAACACAGAACCTGGAGCAAGACTTTTTAAACACTGCCCTTTTATTCTGACTCTGAGCAATTCTTGCCCAGGGTACAAGTAGTACTTAGTAATCTAAGTCTGTAGAAGCCCACAGGGAAGTGCTGTGCTAGTGCAACCATGAGAACAAGAACACTAAATACCCAAATCACCAAGCCCGTGATCAGAAATCACCAGTTTAATGTGTGTCAGTCTCCTTTTACAAACATATTTCAACATGACATGTTGTCATGATGAATAGAATTTTGCCAGTTTTCACCAGCTATGTAAAAAGAAACAATGCTAATCATTTAACATAACTTTCTGACTGTAACTAGATGTGCTTTATCTTAGGGTTTGACACTGATTTACAGTGCATTTATGAAAAAGGCAACTTCACTGAGTAAACAGTTCACTGTACTCTCTTCAAAATCCTCATGATTTATATACAGAACAAATCTGCTCCATGGACTTCAAGAGCTAAGGAAATCAGTCTTACTTTAAATTCATGGGATTGTGAGGGATCTTCCTCTGTGCTGAGTAATAAAGCTGAGATCCATCCCACTGACATTCAGCCAGATGAAAAGTGAGCCCCTAATCTCGTCTAGACAGGTGGGATGAACTGCCGCCTAGGGGTGTCCCAACTCCCTCTCCCTGCACTGAAAAGGGGGTTTACAGACCTGATGAGACCATGTGCCTAACTGAGAGCTAAAAGTAGGCAAGGGGACCTCCTGTAACTCACAACACTTAGAGAGAGGCCTTGCTTTGGGATTTTTATGCAGTCATTTCTATATTATTATTTTTTATCTTTACCCATTGCAGTATTATTAGATTTGTACCTTTACTCACCTGCTACTTTTCAAAGTGTCCTATTTACTGTATAAAGCAATGGACTGACAAGAACATCTATGAAAAATGCTGAAACACCCTGATTATGGACAACGCTATCCAGTAATGGCCTTGCCATTCATCCACTTTGAATCCTTAACCTGTAAGCTCATCCTCAGGCACAAACTACAAAGTTCACTAACTTACTAACTGTGAGGCAGCCACCCTCAGTTTACAATTCCAACGCTGGGCACACCCCAGGACTTACAAGGGGGGTTACAGCCTTCCATTCTTGAGAAATTGCCTTGTGATATTTTTGAGAGAACTTAATGCTGAGACTATCAAGTTAACACTAGCAAGCAAAATGTTCTAAGTAATTTCTTCTGCAAGAATCATTTAATAACACCTTTCCACTGAATCCACCCAGGGTCCTGTTCCTCTTCCTCATGGAAAGCATTTCTATACAGCAATACTGCTGACTCATCTTCCTCGTTAATTTAAGGAATAGCTCGAATCACAGAATCACAGACTATTCTGAGTTAGAAGGGACCCACAAGGATCATCAAGTCCGACTCTGAAGTCAATGGCTCACATAGAGGATTGAACCCATGACCTTGGCATTGTTACAACCAAGTTTTAACCAACTGAGCTAAAAATCTTTAAAGACTCTATTTCTTTACTCTGTTTTGCAGGATTTCCCAGAATTTCCTTAGAAACTAAAGTTGCTTGTTCTGCTGGGGTTAAGGTGCGGTGGGAAGGGTGTGGGCAAATGGGGAAGGGAGATGACATTTTAAAATGCTTTCTAAAACACCAGATGTTGCAGAACCAACAGAGTGGAACAATGTATTTACAATTATCAAAAGGAGAGAGTTGTTTGTCCGCATTTTTAAAAACTCATGGGATACTTTTAAGTCACTTAGTTATGGTCTTTCTGTGTGTGAATAGCACAGCAAACACCCTTATAGATTTGATATTTGAGTGACATTCACGACAAGGGAATAGCTTGATGTGGTTCAGCATTTGCTCTTGTTACACTCTGCCCTGTGCTGTAAATATTGAAGTTGTGTGGGTAACATAAAAACTATGCAGAAACAGTTTGCTCCCCTTCACGTATCTTTCTTGTGCATGTTTGAGTTCCACAAAGTTGCCATGGGCATAGTGAAAGGCAGTGCTGGACATGTCCCAGTGTGTAATTCCAACAACAGATGCGGGAGGCTGACAAGAATGTCCCACTTCCGAACTCGCACTCACAGCTTCAGTTTCAAAAAACTTCTTAGCTGGAAGCCTGAGAGCCATGCAGATTTTCCATTCCAAAGCAAAGAGCAGGGCAACTTCTACGGATTTTTTATCAATGGGAGATGTAAATATGTTAAACCTTAAGCATCCCTTCCTTCTCATCACTAAAGAAAAGACTATATCCATTTAAAATCAATCCGTTCTTGTATGTGTAAAGAGCTGCTGCAGATATTTTATGCAACGTGATGGATATTTTTGTTTGGAAACAGTTCTGTTTACACATTACATCATTTCAATATTGCTCTGGAAATGTTCTGTGGAGGATAGGAGACAGAGACCCTGGGCTCTGTGTTCACTCTGTCATTAACCAACTGTGCTCCTTTAGACAAGCCATGTAATTTCTCCGTGTCTTGGTTTTCCCATCTGTAAAAGGCACCAGTTATAAATACTCAAATGACAGAGGTGGTGTGAATGCCAAAAATACAGCACTACTCTGAGAAGTGACTATGCAAAAAGGCATCTTGTGACTCAATGAGCCTCTCCCTTGGTGAAACCCAGGCATGAACTCACACGGCCTATACACCACACCAGCCCCACTCGGAGCACTTAATGAGAACATCCCTGTCCAGTGGGCTGTGCAGGGTGAGGGATTGCATTCGCCGGAGGATACTCAGCCACATATGCTGACTTCAGTGGGAAAAACATATACTTTTATTTGTTTTTTCTCCTGATAGTCATGCAAAACGTAGCTGAGATTGTTACAACTGCAGACTCCATTCCAACCTGTACTCCTTCAGTAGAGTTATTCACTGTTCTCTCACAAGGTGCAGTAACACGAGGCAGGCAATGCTACTGGAAATGTTGGAACTGCCTACAAATCCCAAAAGGAAAGAATCTGAAGGCAGAGGGATAAAACCAGCCTCAAAGCAAATTGGACTGCAGAGGTGTAAATAACTTAGTCAAGAGAATCTCTGTGAGCAGTGATGATGTGTACACTGGGAAGAGCCTGGTCAGCTCTCAGAGAGAAGGCTCAGTTTGCAAGGAAAAACTTATTTTCAGTTGCAAGCAATGATTATTTGATCATGAGTTACTGAGGACAACACCATTTCGGCAGCAGCTTTTCAAAAATCTTTAATATATTAATACTTGAGAGGTACTGTAAAATCCTGAGAAGAAAGACAATGCAGAAAGTATTATAATGCCTCTCTTTTGGTTTTTTTTGTTGGTTTTTTTTTTTTGTCATTTACAGGAAAACAAATCTTTGCTTCCTAAGAATTCATCTGCTCCTTATATTCCCATTGTTTGTCTTTATGACATAATCATTTCCACAGCAACTAATTAGGAGAAATCAAGAATTATGGCCTGAGAGGAGGCCTGTAAGGAGCAAATGAAATCATACATGTGTTACATAGAAGATTCCACTAAAAAAATCTTTCCAACTGAAAAAGTGAAATGGGGAAGCCACAATATACTATGGAAGCTAAGATGTTTAAACTGAGGAGCAAATTTTCACCTACAACAAGGCTTGCCTTTTATTCACAGGTCCTTTTTCTTCTTTCACATGTAATTCATGTTCAAAAACTAGGAATGGCTGGACCAAGTCAAATCAAAAGTCCAGAGTTCAGAGGCCAACCGAAGAATGTCTGGTTGTACAGAGGACAAATATGTGGAGATACTTTTCCATGGAAATTTTCATCCTAGGACTTTCATCTGGAACTTCTTCAGTGCAAGAGGATCAATCCTACTTCGTGTAACACCCCCATACAAAAGCATGCTAGAGTCCTTTGCTGCCCCTCCTGGTGGCTTGGGATAAAGAGCAAGGAAGAAGTCCATTAATTTCTCCTATTAGAGAGCATTAAGGACCTTTTTAAAGTCTTATAATTTTCTTTGGTTTGCTTTGTTACACTTTACCTCCTATTATAGAAAACTGCTAAACATCAAAATTACAGTCTCTGAGTATTATTGCAATCAAAGCTGTTGTTCTCGTGCTGAGAGGAGCACTAAGGCCACTACCATCAGTATCACTCCAGCAGCTCATAAGGTTGTTTGGCATGGCCTTTTTGGCCATCCAGTGGCTCACCTGCCCTTCTAGCAAAAGCTCATGGAAGGATAATGACATGTGCCAGTAAAGTGAAATTAAGACTAAGAAAATTCTGCTTTGCCACATTCTCTCAAATCCATTTTGGCTCCACTCAAAACAAATCAGCTGAGCAGCTCTCCTCACAGTCTCCAAGTCACAAAGACATCACCTCAGGTTGTCTCCTACACTGCTTTGTGTCTTAAACAAGCTTCAGGATGCTCACATATATGAGGATGGTTAGAATCTATCAAATAAGAAATCTTTCTCAGAGACACAAACTGAATGGCTGGCAAGGAGGGAGATTAATCAAGTAATAAACCACCTTCTAAGAATGTCAGTTTGCAACACTCTCTACCTTCTGTGTCCTCAGTACTCTCCTTTGAGTCAAAGGCCATGGGGAGGGAAATAAAGAGAGCAGGAATGGCAACTGGCTCCATTCATGGGAATTCAGGGAAAGGACAGCATAAAACAGAGAGAGGCTCCTTGCCTACATTTATTAATAATGTTTGGCCCTTCAAATGAGAAGGGTGAACATCATTGAGAGAGATAAAACTTTATTGTCCAGGTTCCATTTCTGAGGTTAAAGGGAGGTTTTATTAAAGTGAATTCAAAGTTTTGCTTACTCACTATAAACATTTCAAGGATACACTGTATTAAACAGCTCCTTATGTTAAATACAATATATGACACTGATGTTTGCCATAGTTTATGGTTGATAGAACTGGAAGTGTAAGAGCAGTGAGATTTAACTTTCTGGGCAGACAAAGTCATTTTGATAATGGTGGCCACCAGAGACAGGAAGAAGTCTAAACATTCTTGATCTCTGGGGTTAGTGGGAATTCAGATGGATGTGGAGGGACCACACATGTTCTCCTGGGAGAAGGGTGCTGGCAGCCTTGTGTAAAACACAGGCCATTTTTTGGCTCGTGCACAAAGGAACAGGAGAATCATCTCTAAGAAAGTCACACTTCTGGGCAGATGCAACTCATTGCAACTGTGCACACCATATGTGGGGAAGGGGAAGGAAGGGGCTGGACACAAACAGCAAGAGAAGGAAAGTCACAGAGCCCTGCAAAGTGGGTTCCTCCTGGAGCAGCAACAGCCTTTAAAATCCACTTCCCAGGCCAAGGCAGCTCAGGAAACTCTCCCTGCTGCCAGCTGAACCCTCTGGTAGATGGAACAAAGAAACAAAAATTAACAAAAGGACATTAACAATAAAAGGGCAGGATTCAGCACAGAGTCTAGTGAAATTCAGCCTTTTCTCTGTCAGCCTGCTCTTGTTAACCTAACTTGAACTCCCCACACGCCTACTGGGTCAGGAAGCAGAGTAATTAGAAGCAAAGAGCCACTGCTGGACACAGGTGAGAACTTTCCACTCCCCAGAAATGCTACAAGGGCTGGGAATGGGAGGGAGCTCCTTCCTGGAAAGATCACCAAGGTGTTGGTTGTAATGCCAAGGTCATGGGTTCAATCCCCTGTGTGGGCCATTGACTTAAGAGTTGGACTCAATGATCCTTGTGGGTCCCTTCCAACTCAGAATAGTCTGTGATTCTGTGTTCAACATTCACACGCAGCTCTAGCACTCTCAGAGTTGTCTGCACCACAATTTACAGGTGAAGTGCTTTATTCTGATACCAAAACAGAGAGGGTTATGGAAAAGAAATTCCTGTTACAATGTGTCAAATCCTCAGATACACCCAAAAGGCTTAGACTCGCCCACATGGGCTGCAGCAAGTCTTTACCAACCTCTACTGACTGATATCAGGATTATGGGGGAAAAGGCCCATCTCTGACTTAGCCTTCCTAGCAAAAAAATAATAATAAAAAAAGTAGGTGCAGTTCATCTATGAAATAAAATTCTACCTTTTTATTGGGGAAAAACGTTATGATCTACACATACCAACAGTGCATTTAAAGAGATAAAAAGAAAGATCCTGAATGTGAGTTTCACAACTGCTTAAGTAGCACAGTATGAACTCAGGTTTCCATGTCACCCCTCTGTGATACAGTGGCAGGATGCAATCCTTCTCACAGTGAAATCAATACTATCTTCAGCACTGAGTGCCAAAGGAAGATACACTTGGTTTGATGTACTCTCATCTAGAAGCTAATTGCTGCATCTTAGATCACAGATTACCTCAAAGTTATCAGTTCTTGGGGGAAAAAAGAAAAAAAATGAAATATATTCAAATAATGAAAATATCTGTTTGGAAAGGATTGTTAACGATCAAATGAAAGGTTAACAATGGTTTAAAATATCTGAAGTCTTCAAAATTTTCATCACAGTATCCTGGCAAAACAAATTATCATTAAGCATGCCAAAAAAAAAAAAGAAAAAAAAAGAAAAAAAGAAAAAGAAACCTCTAACATCAAACAGTACTAGGCATTTATCTTCAGAGCAGTGCATTACAGGTGACCTCTATAGATTGAAAATAGGATTACATCAACAAACCTTTCACTTTAAAGTGGTGAAGGGTGTGAGATGAAAGGGTGCCCTCCCTAACATTTGGCAGTGCTACTGGTTCAGGTTTAAAGGGAGCTTGTAACCAGGTATTCTCTGTCACAGGGATCTGCAACACTGACAGGGATGGGAAAAGCGAGAACCTTTGAAAATGATACTTTGGTATGATGAAAAAACCCTGGAGAACTGTGAGCAAATGGTGGTGAGAAATGTGGGGGGGAATGCAGGCGAGGAGATGAAGAGGAACCTTTTGGATAGACATGGCCTGTACTTGTGCCATCAGCAATAACTCATGTCCATAGCACGGTGGATTAGCACCAGACAAAATGATATCAGAGTCTGCGGCTCACTCAATACCTGCACTTGGTGTGTCTCTGTTTCTGTAAGTTTTCAAACACACAGCAGGCAAAGCACAGAGTTACTTTCCTGGACTGCATTTGACAAACAAAATAGCTATGTATTCAAAGCAAATCAATAAAAACAAAACCATTAAAAGCACCTTCAGTCCTGCCATTCCCTTCCCAAACCTGGAGGGTTTGCTGGGCATGCTGAGTTGGCTTCCACAGCTCCTATTTAAACTCATATTTTACTTTGTGTTCAGTACTTTTTTTCCAACACAAAAAAATATAAGAATGGCTGCCCAGCTGTTCTGTAGTTTCAGAAGTGTATTATAATAATTCATGTCCCATCCAAAGACCTCAGTACAAAACAAACAGTGGTGGTTGGGGTCCTCTAAACCCTTGAGAGGACTCTGTGAACTTCCCAGCACTGCCCTTTAAGCGATCAGCGCTTACCCTGAGGAAACATTCTGATTTGATCAACCTGAGACATGTCTATCAGTGACTCAGTCATGTCCTATGTCATAGTACACTTAAAATGTTTAAATAACCCTCCATCAACAAGGTATTATTTTGGAAATGAATGAAAATTATGAGAGGAGAATCTTCAGCCATCAAGATTCAGGTGCTAATTCAGCACTGTAAAGGTCAAATGAGCTTATTCATGAAAACCAGAGCACCAGGTTATTCAGTCAAGCACCTGGATAATTAAATACAATCCTAATACAATATTAATAAGTTGTTTAACTGCCTGGAATTAAACTACAGTCCCCTAGGAGTGACACACCACATGCCATCCATCTCCTTGCCCAGAAGAGTGATTGCAACAAAACCATCCACCACTTCCTTCCAGCACCATATAATGCTGGTACAGAATGGGTTAAATGTATCCTCATGAAATCATTGTATGTGCCTTACACAAAAATGAAAAAAAAAAGGTTCTAAAAGTATTCTGTTATAACGTTCAATGTTTTTAAAAGCTTTACAACGCCCCCTGACCTCTGTGTTTGGTGGTACAACTCTCTTCAAGCAGCTGCTAGCTCTGTATAAAGGAGGAGAAACCCTCTGTTGCCAGACATTTCCTTAATTCCTCATAATTTGACTTTTGCTGGAAGAGATTTCAAATCTGACCACAACAATTAAGGAAAAAAACTTGCACTCCGGTATAAAATATACAAATCAGAAAACACATACAACTAACAGAAACAAGTCTTGGTACTGCTCGATGAGAGGTATTTGTTTTCCCCTCCAACATTCCAGTAATGTAAAACCAGTGTGTAAGGTAGAAAATAATTTTTCAATTTCAGGAAACATCATTACTAGCTGCCAAAAGTCTATCCATATAATAAGAACTATTTGCTAAAGCTGAACACCTGCAGTTTTATAGAAGGCCTCTAAGGACTGCTGTAAATAAGTATTGCAGTCTACTGATACAGCAGCCAATCAAAACCTGAAGGTTTTGTCCCAGAAAAAAGCACATTTTACTAACTAGGGCTACAGATACATGTAGGGACATTTGATTTAGACAGGTAGACAGACAGACAGATAGACAGACTGATCATGATATAATACCCTGCATGCAAAAGACAAGGTTAAGGAAGGATGTCTCAGTCTGGTCCTGAAAGTACAGTTTCCTGCTCCCAAAATGCTCTTGGAAGCAATCCAGACTGCTGGGAATTTGCATCGTAGCAAACTGTCACACAAATATGTGTGCACTGGTTGCCTTCCCAAATGCAAGGCAATTGATTGAACAGTTCATAAAAAAGAGCAGTACAAAGGAAAAGTCTTCTTCATAATATGCATAAACAACACATCCAACCCACTCTCTCTGCTGAAAGTGTGACCATCATTTCAGGCATGAAAAAAGATGTCTTTTTTCTTATTTGCTATGCAACTTCATAGCACAGTTTTACTCTTGTTACATAGTTATACCCAAGCTCTTACTATATAGGTTCTGTTTCTTTAGGGAAATTTCCTGGCAAAATATTCAGTTCCTTATATTGAAAAGTCTCCACACACTTAGGAACTACCAAACTGCTCTTAGGGATCTTACATAGGTGAGGTGACTGAGACAGAGCATAGCCAGAGTTTAAATATGGACAAGTGGCAAGAAGGGAGACACTCTTCTCGCTGCAAGAGTGGAAAAATATTTCCCAGTGCTCTGCTGCCATCACCTTTGGCTGGTGCAGGTCCTGCCTTAGATCTGGGGCTGTTTTAACCATTGCATGACAAGTACATCCATCTTGAGTAACCACCAATACTTTCAGAAATGTTACAATAAAGAGGCATGCAGATAAGCAAAACACTTCTTTCCCCTGATATTTGGAGATGAACAGAAAAAACAGATGCTGCTTAACCTGGGGCTCTGCTTCTCAGCTCCTCCATAGACAAATGCCATGAGCACAGACATGTGCAGTGCAGAACTTTTTTATCTCCTTTCCACTGAGGAAAGAAAGCAAATTATCCTTGCAAACCTGTTTCTGAGCACACAGTTTTGCCAGCTGCCAGCAGGGCTCCCTGTCACACAGAATGCATGCAGTATGAATGTCAGAGACGTTGACATTTGGCCTCTCATAACCCACCAGCAGAATGTTCTGCAAAGGGAAGGGTCTGGGAGGCACATATGTACACACACAAAGGAGTCGGAGATGGAGAGAGATAGATAGATAGATAGATAGATAGATAGATAGATAGATAGATAGATAGATAGATAGATAGATAGATAGATAGATAGATAGATAGATAGATAGATAGATAGATAGATAGACAGATAGACAACAGACGGATAGACAGACAGATAGACAGATAGATAGCCAGACAAACAGCCAAAGTATGAAACACTCAACAGGTGTTTACAAAGCCAGAGTTAGCATTCATTCCTGAATTAAACCCAGATTTTTTTTCCAACATACACCTATTGTAAACAAGATGAGCTCAGCTCTCATCTCAATGTAAGGAGAATGCACCATCTCCCAGCCTTAAAGGCTAAAATGAATGCTGTTAACTGCTCTGAGAAAAACTCAAATGTATTCCCTTGTTGGCTGGGTAGCTGAAGATTCAGCCATTATGTGAGCTCAAGAACTCTGCATGGGGTCACTACACATTTTGTAGATAAGGGAAAGATGTGAATGTAGAAACAGTTCCAAGGAAGGTTTCAGTAACTGCACAGTCTGACAGAACCTCCAGCTCTGCCGGGACTTGTCCCCCTCCGCCACGAGCACAACCAAGTGAGAGCAGACTGATTGCTCTGCAGAAAAGCCACTGTAAAACTGATCTGAACCACAAATTTATCTTTATATCAGAAAGACTGCTTGCCCTTTTTCACCAAAACGGGATAAGCCAGACAAGCTAACCTGTTTCTTCAAGTCAGAGTCAACCTATATGGGACAGGAAAGCCTAAAAGCAATTGAGAAACTTGAAAAAATACCCACTGGTACCCACTCTTATTTCACTCATTGTGAGCCAAACCCTGCATTCTCATCTGTAATATTAACTGATATAAAATCACACAAGCTGAATTTCAGAATAACTGTTTTCAGCAAAACCCTAGTCACAGAATCCCAGACTATTCTGAGTTGGAAGGGACCCACAAGGATCATCGAGTCCAACTCTTAAGTCAATGGCCCACACAGGGGATTGAACCCATGACCTTGGCATTATTGCAATCAAGTTTTAACTAACTGAGCTAACTGGTCATTCCTACCAAAGTTATACCAAAGTCAGTCACTCCTGACTACTTTCCTGAGGCTTGATCTTGTCCTTGGTATTTGGAGAAGCTCAGATTGCCCAAATTCTACACTGAATATCTGGAGATAGGAGCTCAAACAAAATGCAGGACAAATAACGCAGCCTGCATTAAATAAACATTCTGCCTTTTGTTTTGCTTTGGGGTGGGTTTGTCTTCATCTTTTTTAACTCTGTGTTTCCAGTGAGGTCTTTTTACTTCAGGAGAACTGTTGGTCCCTCTTCATTCTGATGGAAGGTGATGCACATCTCTTGTCCTAAACTCCATCAATAGACACATTTCATCAGGACTAAGAAATCCACAGAATTTAACAGAAACTATGTCAGTACTAAAGAGCAAAGTTGTTTGTGATGTCCATAAATATTGATATTACCTATTTTATCAGTCACATCAGAATCCTGCTGGGCACTACAGTAACAAAAAATTACAACATCCAAAGAAATTAATATGGTCCTTGTTGGATATTTTTCCCACTTTTTTATTTCAGGCAAGGAAATCTACCCTACTACCATCTAAGAAAAAAAAAAAACAACCAAGCACAATGGTTTCTCACACCACCTATGAGTTCATAAGTATTCATAAATTCTGTTACGGGTGACCACTTATTTTCTCCATCAAAAGCAACAACCTATTTCTCAGGTCCAGATTCAGTAAGAGCTCAGTAGGATGTTGTTATGAACAGAATTAGGAAGAAAACCCTTTAGACTGTGCACATGCAAAGAGTTGATTGTGACAGAGGCACCTGAGCTTAAAAGGTGTTAAATAGATTATTTTAATTATATTAAAGAATTTTTAAAACCTAACAGTAATGAGAGATTTCATGCCATAGTCTGATCACAACAAAAGCAGAAAATTCAGAGCTGGCATTCCCACAGCAACCTTAACTCTATCCCATTGTTTATATTGATTTCATCTGAGTTTTTTTCTATGACCACAAAACATATGTGAAATGGAGGAAGGTGCTAGGAAAAAGTCCTAATGTTCATTTAAATCAGTAGCATCCCTGGAGATTTTCACCATCCCTGGAGGTTTTTAAAGTGAGATTGGCCGTGGCACTGAGTGCCATGATGTGGTAAAGGGACTGGAGTTGGCCCAAGGGTTGGACTTGATGATCTCGGAGGTCTTTTCCAACCCAATCCATTCTATGATTCTATATTGTTAGGTTCCATTATTGCAACAGTAGCAGTTGAGTGGAGATAGCATTGTGAATTAAAAAAATAAACATGTGGAGCAGTCCCTGCATTTCCTGAATGTTACAGCAGAGTCCAGATATGGCTATTACAGACCTGATGTGCACATCCTAATAAAACTATTTGCTGTATTGAAGGTAAATGTGTTGCAGAGCTGCCCTTGGGAATTTTTTCAGGAATTGGCCCAAGCCCAACGCATCCAGTGCTGTGCTGCACCTCATAAGTCATCATTTTGCATTAACCATCAGACCTGAGCAGGTTTTGTGTGTTTGCTGCCCAAGTGAGCTGTGCTGGGAGACACTGCAAGGTCTCCACATTGCACTTCTGATGCTGCATGACAACAACTGGTACTTTCTGAAATTTGAGTCCAACTACTTCTACACCTGTATTTAGGCAAACACTTTCATATGGTGCTGAAAGAAAGCCTAAGTATCAAGAGTTCCAGCTTAAAAACACAGTGGATAAAAACAGTGGAAAGTTTATATAAAGGAAATACTTTTATCTCCAGAATATGGGTGTTTCATGACTGAAAACTCGAACTGGCATCTCATAGCACCTCATGGAGCAAGTCAGGCACAGGTCGCAGGTATGCAGAAATAAAATGAAGCCAAGAGCCACCAAGGAGGAAAGGCAATGCCAGTGACTTTGCACTTCTCCACGCTGGCAGTGGCTGCAAGTGGTTTGGGTAAAAGGTTAACTAAGAGGAACATCAGGGCTTTCATGTCACTGAGGACTGTTGCTCTTCAGAGTGGAAAAGTTTCAGAAATTAATGAATACCAGCATGGATCTGGCCATAAGGCAGGATATTCATATCTCCAAGGTATACTAAGATTATTATTAAGAAAAAAAGATATATATCACCATAACATTTGCAGATTGGGAGGGTTTTTTGTTTTTAGTTTTTGGTTTGGGTTTTTTTGGGTTTTTTTCCTGCAATGTTGTGTCAAAAGCCTATACACATGCCTACAAACTGAATGTTGTTTCTTGTGAGGAAATAAGAATGTCAGCCAAACACAACCCCTCCAAACTGGAAACCAGGATCTCAACTAATAACATATCTTTGACCTGTGGGAACCTAAAGAGTGCGAATTCTGACGCCACCCTGCACAGAGCTCTCTGGAGTCTTCAGTATTGACTCCCTGCAGGCTGAAGGAGTAATTAATTGTTTACTGGATAGAACTACAAGCAAGAACCCCCAGTCAGGAGCTGTTTGTCTTAAGAAGAATGGATTTTAAACCCAAAACATGCAGATGATGTACCATGAAACAAACCCCCAGGCCAGTAAGATCCTGGCCTAACCCTAACCCTAACCCTAACCCCTAACCCCTAACCCCTAACCCTAACCCCCGGCCAATGGGATCCTGGCCTGGATCAAAAATAGCGTGGCCAGCAGGCCCAGGGCAGTGACCCTTCCCCTGGACTCTGCCTTGGGGAGGCCACACCTTGAGTGTTGGGTTCAGTTCTGGGCCCCTCAGGTCAGGAAAGAGATGGAGGGGGGCTGGAGCAGAGCCAGAGAAGAGCAACGAGGCTGGAGAAGGGAGTGGAGCACAAGTGCTGTGGGGAGAGGCTGAGGGAGCTGGGGGTGTTTGTGCTGGAGAAGAGGAGGCTCAGAGGTGACCTCAGCACTGTCTGGAACTGCCTGAAGGGAAGTTGTGGCCAGGTGGGGGTTGGTCTCTTCTCCCAGGCACTCAGCAACAGGACAAGGGGGCACGGTCTCAAGCTCTGCCAGGGGAAATTGAAGCTGGAGAGCAGAAAGAAATTCTTTGCAGAGAGAGTGCTCAGGCATTGGAATGGGCTGCCCAGAGAGGGGGTGGATTCCCCATCCCTGGAGATTTTTAAGGTGAGCTTGGCCATGGCACTGAGTGGCATGATCTGGTAATGGGACTGGAGTTGGACCAAGGGTTGGACTTGATGATCTCAGAGGTCTTTTCCAACCCAATCAATTCTATGATTCTAAATCACACAATGAGATGCACATGAAAAATATGGTAACTGTAATTTTGGTCACTAGAACCTGATACCATGTTTTTCTTGACCTAAATACAGATCTCCCCTCAGCAATTCATTGAACAGATGGAAACTATACGTGGCCCAAAACCATTGCAGTGTTGCCACTTCCATTACCTTTCAAAATGTAATACATTTTGGCCAGAGCACAGAGGGCACCAGTTGATGTTTGCACTCACCTCTGCATTCAGCAAAGCTCATTGCCCTGCTCAGCCACAAAACCACTTGTTATCCCTGAGTGCTGTTAAATGGACTGGTTGGCATCAGGGCCACAGGAAGAGGACAACCTGTTGCCACAGGGTGCTTGCAATGGGCAATTACACAGTGGTTCACATGGGCATTGCTCAAAATTTGGGTTCAGTTTCTGCCTTGTTCTATGTCTGAAACAATCTGAAGATTCCAGAAAAAACACAGTTTGGGAAAGGGTTAGAATTAGGGTAGACACAGAATATGACATGCTTTAAGACTCATGAAAAGCAGGTGAAATATTCCCACCAACTTTAATGACCTTAACGAGGTGCTGACATCGATTTAATGTAGAAATTAGTTATACTGGTTAGTGTGTTATGGTAAACATGCTGCTCTTTTTTTCTGATATCTAAGCAAATTCAGCAATCTCTGCATTGCAGGACAGCAGCAGTGTGGATAACACTGGGTCAGGGTATTGCTACTCCAGAAGGCAGTGCTGGACGGGGAAGATGAGAGGAGAAATTGGAGAAATCAAAGGTAGAGAAACTGGAGAAATCGAAGTTAGAGAAATGAATAAAAACCATTAAATGTCCACATAGTTGAAAGAGAAATCATCATCATCATCATCATG
>VWZD01004080.1:110279-121234 GCA_013396695.1 Sakesphorus luctuosus | reverse complement strand
GAAGTCCTGAGAACCCAAAAAACAAAGACAGCTAATACTCTCCAGATGTATAGGAAAGAAACATTACTTCCACTGATTCAAGCCTTCATTTCACAATTGCAGTTCTGCCATGGAGGTGAAGCTTTCAGGTAGTTGAAGGAAATGTTGAAATCATATTCAATAAAAACAGAACCAGNTATATATATGCATACATATACACATATATACACTTACATTAATAAGTTATCATGTCTTTGAAGACACGAATGAACTCTCCTACCTTCCATAAGAACCACAATAGGATCAAGTTCAAGACAGTACAAAAACCAAGTAATGAAAAACCTCCTCTTTCTGCAAGTGCTTCTATCTTTGGTATGCTAGTTTTAAGGGGCTTTCAATTCCATCAGCTACATGGAACGCATACAAGTCTTTGGTTGCAAAGAACAAGATAAAAAGGGAAATCAAGCCACACAAGAATAAGCACTGCAGCTGTTGCAGACCCAGGTTTTCAGTATCACCTTGCAGATAGTTTAAATATTTCATTGCTCCAACACACAAAGTGCAGTGAAGAGGAACTATATAAAAGCACCAGTATACCAAATACACTTATATTTGTTCCTAACTTCAATGGAGCGAATTATCTTGAAATAATCCTGGAATTGTTGCTTTCAAAGCGAATTAAAAATAGCTCAAGATTCCTCAGCTAAGCTTCCCTATTTAGGGAAAAAACATAAATTCCTTCCATAACTGTTTACATTTTATCAAAAAGCTCACCAGTCAGTTTGTGCTAGAAGGTTAAATTTCAACAAAACTACCACAGATTCTGTAGCAACAGGGTTCCTTTACAAAACAAGCATGCCCACTACCCCAGTGCAGCAGCACTGCCCCCACCAAGGCCATTTCTCCCAACACAATCCCAAATATACCTTTCCCAGGAGCTCAGTATCACTACACTCATGCCAGTGTATTTGCAGGTCAGGAGGCTAGAAGACTGTAAAAGCTGAACATGCCAAGCCAAGGGTCTGAGCTCTGCAGTGCTTTCAGCACAATACTACAGATATGTCCAACTCTGAGCAGGTTGTATACAGAACTTTCAGGGTACATGCAACCAGCTACAGCTGTAATTCACTCCTTTTCAACACTGTTATCAGACTTCAGCAATAGGCATGGATGCAAAGGCATGGAGACACCATGTCTGAGCAGGCACAAGTCCAAACCACCTTCCCACCGTGGCAGCAGCCAGGCATCCAGTGGTGCTGCAGGGGAAGCCTCAGCCTCCCACTGCCCATGTCATTCTTTTTTTGAGGTCAATACTTGACCATTTCCATGTCTCTCAACTAGGCACTTCTCAAGTTCACCAGGGTAACTTTCAGTCAGGTGATTGCTCTAGCTTGTTTCCTCTTCCACTCAAACACAGATCACAGATAGGATTTCTACACTGCCACTTCTCTTCTGGAACCAGGGGACTGAGCGAATAGATTAGGAACTATCTGAATAAGCAACAGGAGGGAGCTGCCTCAGGAAGCACGAGAAGAGGGTCTAGCAACAGCTGTCAGGAAGGTTCAGGGTCAACACCAGGCAGAGCTCAAGGTTCACCCCAAAGGCAGTCGCTTCACTCAGGGTGCAGCACAGCCCTGAAGAGGCTCCACAAGGCTTTGGCAGAGGGACAGTTTGGCTGCAGAAAGGAACATGACAGCCCTGAATTTAAACTCTGCAGTGCAGTTTGGCACCAAGGCTAAATGCTGTTCCTGTTTGTAAACTGGGGATAAGTATTACTTATGTGCTTTAGAGGGATGTCATGAGGATAAATTAGTTTTTGAACTATGAAAGTGAACAGCACTGTAAAATTACACTAAGTATTAAAACCTGTAATTAAACTGTGTCAGTTCACAGACTAACATATTCATCTCCCTCTCTCCAACAACCTCTGGCTTTTTAAACTTCTATCTTGACTGATCTTTGATGTGTACTTTACATCATGTACTTACAGTTAAATGCAATAAATATTTATAATCAGTATACAGATACAGCCATCTATACTTACTTTTACTGAAATTACTAAATTGCAATCTTAGCAATCAAATCAGGAATATTGTGCACAACGGCTTGTAACACTGAATACTCAATATCTGAAAAGAGGGTAGCAGACTTTTATATTTAAGATTATGGCAGGTTGCATGTTAAATATAATCAACTCCCAAGTTCTAAGGAGAAGCACTTAAAAAAAATAGACAGGTTGATCATCTACTTTCTGATCATCTGCTTTCAAAACAAGCAATCACCTTCAAGAACTGGTGTTGTGTATGGAGAACAACCTCACCAGTAAGTAGAAACCAGCAAGCAGCACTGACTAAAATGGACTAAGAAATCTGTATATTGCAAACTATTCAGGTGCAACAGAGATATTTGGATAAAGGAAGGCAAACTGCTTCCCTGATCCTTATTTCCTAAGCATCACAAGAGATGTCTTTGAATGATACCATGCCAAATTACTCAGCCATTGACACTGAAACTTGTTTGAACATTTAATAAAAAATATCAGTAAGTATACAAATGAACTGTATAACAGTTACATTTTTTTAAATGTCATCCCACAGCAGCATTAATGAGGAGAAGATATGGAAAAATCATTACAAATAAAAGCATAACTTACTGAGTACTATATGAAGATTGAATGGTCCTAGCTAGAAATAACACTGCTGTGTGCTGATTCACAACAGAATAGTGATTGATTTTATGAACTTAGTACGCTCAGAACTAATTTTAACAATGGTTAAAAAACCCCAAAGATCATAACATTAATGATTAAAAGTACTATTACGCCTTTGATTCCCCAAATGATGCAAAGTTTAGACATAAGCCACTTGACGTTGCACTCAGCTTCAGAACTCTTGGGTGACCTGTAACACCTGTTAAGCAGAGCTCAGCATCAAAGCAGAACAGCAACTGCTATGAAGACATCAGTGCTAACACAAAATATGAAGGCAAGACAGGTCATCCTAAGTTGCTGAGGAAGGTTAATAAATCCCCAATAAGTTTTTAACTTCAAAAAATTCTCTTTTCTCTCTGCACATACAGCAAAATGCACTAACTTATTTAGGGGCAGTATCTAACCTTTCCTGCTAAAATCCACATCTCACAAACATCACATAGCAATACGTTTCAAAATTTATTTGTGTATGGCAGATAAAAGAACTTTATCAGTGTAGATAAGCATGCTTTATTTCAATTTATTTTTACCTTATGTGTTCTTTAACAAAATTTCATTTTCTTCTATATAATAGTTTTTATATTTATGTTTAATGTGTCTGAAAATATCTTTCCTAAAATTATGACTTTCATAAATTATTTTTTCATTTTACTTTGCTATCCTTTTTATTTTTTTACATTGTCATACTTACTTCTGCTTGAGTTTTNAAAGGAAACTCACCTGTCATTTGCTACCTTCTTTTGCAGCTAATCTCTCAAGCAATTTTACCAATTTAGGCAGGGCTATGTGGAAGATTCCATCATTTTTTAGATAATTTAACTTCTTTAACATTAAACAATCCCTTTATTAGCACATCACAATAGATTGTACTCTGTTGTTCAGCCCTACTCTATCCTACAATTTACCACTAAACCAGCTGCAATTTCAGTTAAATACATTAAATACATCTTAACACATCTTATCCTTTACCTCCAGGTTGCCCTTTAGAACAGCAGTAGGTATTTTGAAGTAATCTATCAAAAAAAAGCTTTCAAAGAAATTTCCTTCTTGGTGCTTCCTCTAGTGCTGTTAATATACATTACAAATTAATGTTTGCTGAGGATGTACCTACATTTGCCTGGACAAATACAGAAAAAACCTATAGAAACAAGGTACCTCTCCTTCTCAGAAGATAAATACATGTCAATTGCTTTCACAGAGGTTCTCCCTCTTAAATTTAATTTCATCTGCAGGGGAATTTGTACTGGTAAGTAACTTTTATTGCAAGTTGGAGAATCAAAGAATGGAAGAAAGTCTGGAGAAATCTGTATGGTTCTTCCAAAAGCAGAGATTGCAACAGCAGCAGTAAATACTCAAGGCAAAGAAATGCTACAACTTAACAGTTAAAAACTAAATAGGTTTGCCAGGCTGTTCTCATACCAAAAAAGGTACACCTTTTTCCACTATGCACATAATAAGAAATCAACACTAATACGAGATTAATATGAAAACAGACATTTCAACTCTCCTTCCTTCCATCTTGCAGTTACTTTCCTATTTCTACTCAGATTCTCATGAACACAGTTTGACCTTCCAATCAATTTATTTAAGAGAAAGTTTCATACCTATCAAAAGATGATATAAGATGACAAACACAGCTGATTATCTACTGTCATCCTGATTGCTCTCTTTCCAGCCTACACACCTGACAGCACTCTCTGCTACAATGGTATAAAAACTAACAGGGAGGAAAAAAGCCTCAGCTATGCAGGACCCAAAGCCACGTCCAGGTTCCTTCGAGAGCATACCCAGACTCAAACCCAATGTGAAGCCAACAGTTCTGCAGTGCAGACATCAGGGTATCAGCATTAATACTTTCAGTTGTCTTCAGTATAAGAGATTACACACAACAGCATTCTTGTTGTGAAATCATCAGGAACATGCACAGCTGTAACAGTGTCACATGAGAAAATCAGAACACAAAACATGAGTTGCTTTTGTGCTCTAAAAACATGCGAAACACTCTAATGTAATCACTACCAAGTGGAAACAGAATGGCAAATACAGAAGAGGGTTCCCAATAAATCAGTTGTCTCTCCTAAAGAAGTTACTGAACAGATCGTGCATTCCTGTCCTTCTAACAGCATCCTCTTAATTCTCCCTGCAGAGAGGCTCAGTCATGAAGTAAGAAAGGATATCACATCATTTGTATCCACAAAGGAACTCAAAGTGATTTGCCATTTCTAAGCCCATGTCATCAGGCCAAAACCAGTCATCAAATGCTGCACCACACAGGATTTTGAGCAAATGAACAATCATCCAATTCACCTTCTGCGAAAGGACAGCACTGCAGAGTTGTTCCATCTGATCATCTCCCTTATGAGCCACCTCATAAGCAAGACAACACAACCACTGTGGTCAGAACTCTTGTAAGTCCCAGACCATTCACATGTACAAATAAATACTATTCAAGAGCTGATTTCTTGTATATATCACAAAAAATACATGAAAACTAGAACTAGTACAGTCACCACTAGAGAATAACAAACATTTACAAGCTCAAGTCTTATACAGAACAACCCTGAAATTAAATCACACTGGAAGGAATTTCCTCATCCAACTTCAGATTCAGGACTTCCCTTCAATCAAAGCTGTTTCTGGTGTTTCTGTGCCAGGTCTCCTCTTGCTTTTTTAAGCAAGTTTTTCCTCTCACTCACCAGTGCCTTCAAGCAGCAATTAATATAATTTCTCTTCAGACATCAGTTCAGTGAGGTCAAACTGTTCAAAGCAAGAGAGGCCTACAAGACAGTACTGTATTATAAACTTAACATGTGCAGCACAGGAGACACAGTGAGGTGAAGGGTGATCCTACATTCATCACCCTGTGATAGTAAAACCAGAGATACAAATGTTTTTGTTATTTTTCACAGATTTCTTTTGGTTAATTTTAGTATTTTTAATTTAAGGAATTTGAGTAAACATCAAAATAACCGAATTACAGTACGAATCCCAAAAGAATGTTTACTTGTTACATAATTAGAGGAACTTGTAATTCTTTTAAGGAATAAATAATTCTTTCAGTATTGTGAACGTTACAAAAATTCAGACCATGGCTTTACGTGAGTCTGAGAAGAAAAGCAGGAAACTAGAATGTCTTTTACGATGCAGCTTTCTTTGGTAATAGCAATTTATTTTCTTATTTTGCCTAGATTTTCTACTTTGGCTTTTGGTATTTCATTACGAAATAGTGACAGCCAATAAAGATACACCGCAATCTCACTTACTAGGAAAACAGCAACATGTATAAGAAACATTTTGGCTCTGGATAACTTTAAACTAACCTACTCAAATTCATTGTGAAATTTCATAACTGATCATCAATTTAGTTTATCTTCTATTCTTTTTGCTTTTTGAGCTGCAACACAAGCCTCAAATCTCTCTCTAAAAATACTTTATATAATAATGAATAATGAGATACTTCGACAATAAGAAAATAGCTGACAGACTAACATGCCTACAATTAGTGTAATTGCAGACTTCATACTGATTGAGTCTCTGCAACAGCTTGTCACTTCTCTTACATTGGCCACAATATAGCTAATACAGACACACAGAGCCATCACCTGTCCTTGGCTTCTCATCCCTGCCTTCCTCTTTTCTAACCATCCTTGATTGTTTGAATCTTCTGTGCCTCTCTCACACCCTAACTCTTCCTTACCCTTTGGGCTCCTCACACTCAGGTTGTTAATAACTCTCATGTGACACATGCCTTCATCTCGTAACATCTGAGCATCTTCCTCTATTGCTTCATGTCCTGCATCTCCTTTAGTTTCACTTCCTTTCCATTGTCACCAGGCAGCTCTGACAATCACCTTCTCGCCTTGCCTCTGGCCACATCCCCATAGCACCTGATGCCAAAAAAAAGAGCACTGGCCCTGAAATTCATTTTCTTGCAATATCATCTGGCTGGGCCTGGCAGGGTCACAGCAACCTAAGGGACAGGGGCTAAGCTGCAGAGCCCTGTTACTGGAAAGACTCTCATTTTCTTCTGCCTCCACTGTAACTATCACACATGTGGCTTTCTCTCTGTTAATATTAAGCATCTTAGTTTTGTTTGTATTGCAAATTCTTTGAAAAATGGCCATGTCTCTTTAACACAAGGCATGTTCCTGTCAATGACAGAAAAAAGAAAAATACATTTCTAGATATTTAGATAACTTACAGGTCTGGTCACCTGCCAGGACACTTTATCAGCCGACCTTACAGGAACACAAGACTCTGACACCAGTTGGGTCAACTCAAACCCACACTACTACCTGCTTTCAGTTCAGCAGGGTCCACAAAAAGGCCATGTCAGAAGGCTCAAGTCACACCCATCACCCCTTAACAAAAGTAAGTTGTTCACTACAAAAATCAGAGCCATTGAAACTATGTACAGCTGAAAGAGCAGGAAAGATCAAGACTTTGCTATGCTGTAGCTGCTGCAGCACTAATGGGGAAAAAAGCATTAAAATAGAGGGTTTATACCTTTCCTGACTTTATACAGAAACCAAATCCCAAAGGTTAACATAAGTATATTTAATGAATGAAAAAACCAGGAGCACCTACTTGCTTTTATACTTTGCCATTAAAATGAACAAAATGTCAGAAGATTAGTACAAAGAACAAAATAATAATAAAAAGGCCATTGGTAAGTTGGCAAGACAGTTCCTTTAAGCAATATGGGTGCACAAAGAACACCACTACCCAGTTTTTAGTAGCTGAAGCAAGTATGAACCAGATCAGGTCACACTTTTCCAAAGTTTTCTCAACATCTTAAAATGAAGGTTCAATATCAGAATCCTCTTTACTAAACACTATAAAAATCACAGACTAATTCAGCCTAAAATACAACCAAGCAGGTCATGCTCCTGAATGCCACAAAAAAAGCTCAAAATATAAGAGGGAATGAAGCAAAAGGAAGAACAATATCAAACTCACCATGGACTTGATTGATTTCTGAATTCTGAGAAAGAATTTCATCTGCTAATTTTTGAGCAGTTGGCAAAACTTCTGTGTGGTGCACTGTGATCAAATACTGTACAAATTTTTGTAGTTGGTCTCTGTTCATTTGAAAGAGTGTCTCTGAAATGGGAAGATGCAGTTTGACCTGATCTGGCTTGCGGATTCGGTATAAAGAGAGTGCCACAACGTGGGCACAGTAAAATATGTCCTTGTTTCCACAGCTACAGGTCACTGAGGTAATCTTGCAACGATCAAAGCTGATAGCTACACTGCAAACAGCTTCTGGCTCCGATTGCATTGCAGGCTCTGTTACTGTGCCACTCAAGTGGAAACCTGTGCAGAGAAAAAAAGAGAACTTAATGATATATGTAAAATATTATATCTCATTATCAAGACTCCTTTGTTAATAGAGTAAAAGTCATTGGCTATTTCTGAGAAATGATACAACTTAAAGAACTTCCTTAACTACACATATGATTAATCCTTTCTTTTTTACATACCCCTTTCATGTCCAATAAAATCAAAAGCGTAGTAAAAAGTTAGTTTACAAGCCCTCTGCCATTTCATCCCAACATTCACAAAAGTCTGACAGCAAGAGAAATATTTATTTGATAAACGACAGCTGCAGAAGCAGAGCAGCATCCCATCAAGACCAATGTGAAACTCCTACTACCTCATTAAATTGGCAGCAATTTTCCAAACCCCTCACCAGGGAGCCTGCAGCACCTACCAGCAGATTTAACCATCCTCTCAGTAAGTGAGAGGGACGTAGTGCACTCTAGTGGCATGAACACAGGTCCTAGACTCGACTGATTCACTAACATTAGTCACTTAACCTCTTTGCTTTCACCTCTCCCACCTCTGGGTTCATATTAAAGCTCACCTTCACCCAAGCGACCCAGCAGAACAGCCACAGTTCTGCACCTCTTCAGGGACGCAGAGACTGCTGCGGTTATCAATACACAACATGTCAGATTTGTAACACTGAATGAGCCACATGAACTGTTCCAGACATCTGCATTATGGTCCCGTTTTCCACACGGCATAATAAAGCACGAGGCGAAAACGCTTCTGCTGTGAGGAGGTATGGTATGCCATGAGCAAGATGTTTGCTTCAGCCAAGGGGCCACGTTGGACACAGCAAAAGGCTCAGACACTTAAGATCTGACCTCAGCTCACCTGTTTGCCCAAACTGAAGGCACAGGTTTGGCTCCCAGTACTTTATCACTGAATGGCAGAATATGGAGGTTGACACTGACACTGATCTCAACCCAAGCATTAAGTCAGAGGCATAGACACAGGGCAGTGCAACCCGAATCTCATACGCCATATCAGTGTTAGACTTGCACAGTACATATAAAATCTTGGATGGAAACAAGTAAGGTGGTACACATTAGCTACTTGTAATGGATCAAATACGAACCCGCACTCCCACAAAGTCAAAACCAGATCTAATATTCTTCAACTACCAGAAAAGTGTATTGCAGTAAGCACTGTCACATGAAGATTAGATGGGGCGGGGGAGGTGGAATATATACATACAGCATGTCCGACTAGAACTATCGCAAATCATTTTTAAAAATCTCCAACTTCTAGGAAACAAAGAGAAAACCCTCATTTTTTCCATTTGCTTGCAATGTATGTTTCAGAGCAGGTTGTGCAGGCACCACCTCTGTCTGGATTACATTCAGCTGCAGCAGACTGATACTCTACCCTGAAGAAAGTCATGCACACACTGACCTTGACTTTGCAAGAGAATGTTCACCAGGTAAAGTGGTTAAGAGTCTCGGCTGAAGAGGCAGGAAGCTGTCAGGTGCACAGAGATGAAGGGGAGTGGATGAACAAGCCCAGGCCTAGCCAGTATTCTTGTCCTTGCCTTCACTCAACACTTGCTGAGAGATGAGGAGTGGAACTGCCCCTCACATCATGAGCTTCTCCCCCTGCCTTTCCCTTTGGTTTTTACGTAGTCACAGCATGTTCCTCCATTTATTTCACATTCATTCCCAGTAAGTGAAAGTTGGATTGATGATCCCAAAGAAACTGCATGGGAGATTATTTTTTTAGTATCAATTTTCTATGAAGCACCTGTCTCTGATCCATGAGCTGAGGAAAAGTCTAAAACTTGCACACTGCAAGAGCCTGATCCTACTTCTTCATACTTCTAGTAAGTATTTGAACTCCTATTAATTCCAGTAGAAAAAGGCCTGATGAAAGATTTTCCATTAAACTTATGCAAAATAATAAAAAAGACAAACCAGCCACTCCAACAATATTAGCACTTTTAATTTGCCAGTATGTAATTCAAGCACTCAGAGAAAGTTAAAATCCTCTTGGAAACATGGAAGGTCTCCAGAAATATTCACAGTTAAAAGCAGGCCTGCCTGCCCTTAAATCCCTGCACTGTTCAGGTAGCAACAGCTCATGGCTTCCTCTCCACTGAGACTTTAGGAATTCATGCTACAAGCAGCAACATTTAGAAACACACACCCTCCTCATCTGAACAATGACAGCACTGATACAGTCAGCTTACCTAACCTACCCCTCTTAACTCTCAGTGTAAAGAGAAAGCATCAGCTTTCCTTTCAGGCTAAAGATGTAGAAACTCTGTATTAACTATCCCACCAGGAATCTCTTGTAATTATGAAATACTTTTCCTCCTCTTTTTCTGTTAGTGTTTTTAAAGAAAGAAATTGTTGTTAGTAAGTATGACCTTCAAAAAGGTTTCCACATACCAGAGAAAACAATTCAGGAAATTTCAGCTCAGAAGCCCTGGCAGGGCTGTTATAACTAACCCACCAAGTAACCCATCAAGTAACACCTTCTCCACTGCCTCCAACACTGCAGAGGACTGAACAGGGAGAGCTGCTCCCCTCCTGTAGACACAGCCTTTACCTTTTTTAATCTACCCATCTAATATTCTCCAAATAAAGTATGAAAAGTTGGTGGCAGGTAAATAGTTGATGCACTGTAGTTTAGAGCCTGCCAAGAAGCAAGATGTTACATGTCACTGGAAGGAGTCTAAAGGAATAACCTCTGTGGGGACTTGAATATAATGACATTTCACTAACAGGTATGAAGGTGCAGAAAGTCTCTTCAGCTAAACCCTGCAAGGCCTCACCCTAAAGAAGTACTTCCCTTCAAAGAGAAAATTTCTTCTATCCAAAGTTACAAAACCTTTGCTGGAAATACTTATCCATTCCAAAAAAACTCCAAGAAGATTTAAGTTTTTAGTTTAAGAGCTTATTCATTATTATCTGAAGACAACAAAAGAGTTGCAGGAGGT
>VWZD01004080.1:85721-110253 GCA_013396695.1 Sakesphorus luctuosus | reverse complement strand
AGGAGGTGAAGTGTGTGTTCATTTCAGAATCTATTTACAGAACAGGCATGTTTTCCCTTCAGCTGCTGTAGTTTGAAATGTTTTACTGTTTTCAAATCAGCATGTGACCAGCAATTTAAGTTCTGATGACATTTTCAATGTGCACACACTTTGCATTCTGCAAAAATGTGTTTAGAAAAGAAGTTGGAGCATTAAGACAATGTATGAAAAAAGCTCTTTTACAAAATGATTTTACTTCTGTTGAACACTCACCTCAAACACACTTCAAGCTATTTTAACAGCCAATAAAATAGTGTTCTCAGCTGTCATACTTTTGAAAGAGGACTGTGCCAAAGTGCCATCAGGAGGAAAGCATTAAGATGTCTGTGAATTTTACAAATCCATTTTTGCCAATATCTGCTTGACAGCATCCAATGCATTAAGTAAAAATAGTCTGTGACTGTAAAGCTGCCAGATAAATGAAAATTCACACTATTATAATGTTTTATTTACCAGCACAAGTATATATGCTTGTCATTAACAATAATAAAAAACCCACAACACTTCAGGATAAAACAAAAGAAAATCTAAACTATAGGGCACTGAAGAGGAGACATAACAGTGGCATGTGGAGAAGCAGCAGCAGGTAGGCTTTTAGTTACTCAAGTCAGAAGCAAATTTCGAAATAGTGCATGTCACTAATTTAATAGGCTAAGCAGCAAAGTTACTCCATTAAATAAGCATCAATGAGATCTCAAGAGCTTAATTCATTTCTACTATTATCCAGTGTTAAAAATCACCATCCTCAATACATCCAAGCCCAAAGATGGTTTTTGAAAACAAAGACCAAAATGAACCAGAAGTACCAGAACGAGCCATGTGAAATGCTAAGTTGGGGGGAAGGCATCAGGGAGAGGGAGGTGCCTGCAGTCAGTAATTCCACTGTTTAAAATACAAATAAAACAAACAAACAAAATACCACTCCAGGTTGACACCTGCACTTGAAGGATTTGACTCAAATGCAACTATACATAAGACCAAGGTATTGTTTATCCTTTACAGAAAATATAAAAAGTGTCAGAACTGGATTATAGTAATACCTCAAAGCTTAGAAAATGGTGCCTTTGAAGAGCTTTTTGCCATGCCCCTTTTGAGAACACATGCATGCCTCATCCACTATGCACACATTATCCTAAAATTACAAAATGTACCACCAACTCTATTTGGAAAATAGGTGCCTACCTTAACACTGATCCAGACTCTTTTCCCATGTATGTACACTTAGTCAGGAACATGAGCTATTTTACATTCACAGGACAGGCCAGCAAAAGAAGCTACTTACAAAGACCAAAATGGACGAGCTTGCTGTGGGAGCTGGATAGTCCTCAGCATGCCAGACCTATGCAGGTAACCTCCCTCAACGTACCTTTATGTTGGTTATCAGAATTGTACACTCTAACAAGCATTTAAAGTAACTTGCAGGTCCATCAGCTGGCACTTACTCAGACTACTAAACTACTTGGCAAACTCGTAATCACTGTGTAAAGTGTAAACACTTCTTCATCTTCCCTACTAAAAACAACAGAAAGAAATGGTTATGGAAAGTAGTTTCCAACCATGCACATTTTGCTATTTTTCCATACTTACATCAGTGGTTGCATTTTTTTTTCCCAAGACAAGCAGAAGTTTAAACCATGTCAAGTTTTGTCTTTTAAGAACTGGTTTTCCTCTAAGACGGTAAAGTAGTATCCTGCACTCAATTCTGTCTGAACTTTGGAACACTGTAAAAACGTATCAACAACACACTTTGAAATTATGATGAAGTCAAAACTTCACAGGACACCACTCAGCCTGAAGCTAAACGTTAACAGCCTATTTATAAACCAGAGAAAACCTTGATTTAGGGTGGAAAAGACTTACCCATCATATCTTAAACATACAAAAGTATTAGGGAGTGGGAAAAAAAGAGAGCAGCACATAAGATGTTCCCTGTATGTAATCAGTGCACAAGATACAGACAAGCTTGTGTTGTGAGATCAATGCCACCTAGAACAAAGTTGCATTACCACTGCACCCAAACACAGAGGATCTGTACCAATCAACCACCTGGATCCCACAATTCCCTTTCATAAAGGCAATAATCAGGATTTTGTACTTCAGAACTTTTGCAAGCAAGATGGTGGGAATAATCTGTCCATGCACACAAACCACTGATAACTTGAAGATTCCCCACCACTGGCATACTTCCAAGGACAAGCAACAGTGACAGGACTTGTGACTTGAACAATAAAATTTTTGTCCCAACACTGAGTTCAACAGCTGCATTAAAAACAACAAACACCCCAAAACAAAACGAAAAACAAAGAAACAAAAAAACTCACCAAAACCCAAACCAATCTTTCAAGTCTTCCAGGCAAACCTTCAATTCTGAGAACTGTTCAACTAATAACTAATTACGCCTGTCAGACAAAGGGCTCCACTAACCCCTCAAGCCAAGCTTGAACACATCTCTGCCGATCATAAGCAGCCACTTATCACTGCAGCCCAGGCAGGAGTCATGGATGATTATGGATGGGATGTATCGATCCAGACTACTATTCCCTGAAAAAATGGAAAGGCTGCCTAAACAGCCATTAAGCCAGCAAAATGCCTTCCTCTGCCCAAGAACCTCATCAGCTCTGGACTGCTTTAGGACAGATGCAGACTGCAGCAGCTCGTGCTGTCTGGAGGGGGAGGCATTGAATAAAACATGCACCAAACGAGCACGGCCTCCAGAGTCCCTCAAGGTTTCACTGTTGTTCCTGTGGTTAAGCAACTTGTAACCCACTCCACAGGAACACTACACAAACCAAAGAGCTACATCCTCACCATCACTGCCTCAAAGCCTCTGATGACATCTCTGCAAAACCTAAAGGTTGTCTGCACTCCAATTCATTTAATGTGGATATAATCAAAGCCGTTTTAGGTGTTTGTAGCATCAGGCTTTGTAGACAAAGGGAAACCATCAAAATCTGCGTGTAAATAAGACATGTTTGGAAAAGTGCTTTCTGGACAGCAGCAACAGAGAACTTTCCTCTAGTACAGTGATGCTTAAACTGTGATCCAGAATGTTGTGGCAAATGATGCTTATGGCTTGCAAAGCAGAAGCACAGCTGAAACAGACAAGTCTTCTCAATTAAAGGCTGAACATAGTGCCAAGATTCACTACACCCATGAATGCCAACAGAGTCCTGTGAGGCCAAGAAGGCCCGCGGTCCATGGCTGCAGGTTACCCACTATCTGGTAAACAACCAAAGCCTTTTTGTTGTTTTGTTTATTGTTTGGTTTTTGTTTGGCTTTGCCATTTTTTGTTTGTTTGGGTTTGGGTTTTTTCTGGGGGGCAGGGCCGGGTGGATTGGTTGGTGGGGGTTTTTTGGGTGCAGGAGCAATTTTGTTTGTTTTTTTTTAAAGGGTATCAGTTTAAAAGAAACAATGCTCCTGTGTACTACAAGTTTAACAGCTCCTGTCTCAGTACCACATACCCTGAGAGCACCAGTAAACAGAAGAAAAAAACACCTCAATGTGAGGCTGGAAACACTGAAGCTGATGGATAGCAAAGTACAGTTTACTGTGAGAAACCAGCTGACAAGAGATGTTACTCATATATGACATTTTTCTAATAATATAACCCACAGAGATCACGTGACAGTAATTTACAAAAACAAGAATGCCGAAGAAATCATAACCTTTGTAGAAAATGGGCAAAGCAAGCCCCAAACTTTTGAGGAAGACTTAATAGCCGAGCTGGGGGAAATGTTGGATCCATCATACAACAGGTTGCAGCAGTAGAACCATGAAATAACAGTTACCAAAACTACTCTAATGCTGAAGGGACGGAAAAATTGGCAACAAACACTCAAGAAAGTTGCTAGAAGTGGAGGTGCTCTAAAATAACTGAACTTTTAACTCACCATTCTGTCCAGAGCATCCAGCTAACATATGCTAAAATGTTTGTAGGTAAATTGCAATAGAATGTAAATGTAGGTCAGCATCGTGCTCAAATTTACATTCATCCATAACAAAGGGTAGAAATAAGAGGGTAAGAGAGATTACTAATCTACATTTCAATTTTGGTAAACAAACCTTCATTCTGCTGGCAAATTTCACAGGCCTTATTTACTGCAAAAGGAAAAGCTTGAGACAGGAGGAAGTGCAAACAGTCTGCAAGGAGTTGCAGCCTGAGAATACGTTGAGAATGCCCAAGAAAAAAGACTGATTATGACCAGTCTGCAGAGGATCACTGCAAAGACATTTGTTAATAGCTTTTGAGGAGGAATTAACTCCTGTTACGGTAGGGAGAAGCTGACATCCTTCCTGCAGGGAAGCAGAGATTTCTCCCACAGCCCAAAGGATCTACCTTTCAAGGTGAAACCATTTTAGCTTTCACTACAACTCTGTATTTCCATCACATTTGCAGGAAGAAACTATGATTACCTGCTATAATCATAAGCACAAACATAAAGAAAACAAATGGAAGAGCCACTGCAAACGAAGAGCAACAAACCCAAACAGACCAAACCTCCTGTCTTCCTTAAAATATCGCTATAGCCAAACAAAAATAGGCTGCTCTTCCATTCAGAAAGGTAAATATTTAGAGACTAATAAAGATAAATATTTAGAGACTTAGAATATGTCTTGCCTTTCAAATAGGTAAATAGGATTGTTTTTTAAAGTTATTATTTGCAGCTTCATTACTAAGAGCAGAAATTTTCTGCATTATGTGTCTAAACTTAAAGGCTTATTTCAACTAAGAACAATCTTCTCCAGCAAAAGTAACAGAAATTAAATTACCTTGAAGAAAGTCTTCATAAGACCTGCTGAAAGGGAGATTTTAAAGTAAGGAGAGGAGAAACCCAGTCTAACCACTTTTTTTTTCCAGCTCCCTTTTGCCAGTTCAACAGCATCTCTGCTCTTTTCACATTCTTTTTGCTGCCAACACATGTCCTTCAGACATGTTACACAGGCTGTATCAGCTTCACTTTGCTGTCTGAAGTTGGGGTTCATCCTGATTTGGACAGTAAAACATTAGCAGCAGCAGCAGCAGTTACCCATCCCCCTGGCCTTTCACAGACAAACTGAGTTCAGCTAACACAGGCTGGGGAACAAATCCTCAACACAAGACACATGAAAGGAAGAGGGAAAAACCTTTAAAATTACATCCTGCTTGACCACTGCTTTATCATCAGGAAAAACTGCTTTCTCATACACTTGATAAGGACTCGATCAAACATGTATTTTAAATAAAAAGTGCATAAAATCCTAAAAAGGAACACAACAACAATCACCAACACAAACTTGGGAAGAGATTTTAAAAATATTAGAAAATTACTAATTCCTGGAAAGCATGTGTCTGGATTTCCACAATCACAGTCTGAAAAACACAGCAAAGCGTGTCTGAAACACAGGCATCCTGCAGTAAAAGGTATATAGGTCATTCCAGCAACAGAAAACATTTGAGTAATTTAAAGAACTGCACTCAAACATTTCAAGTTAAGCTATGCAAAAGCACAAGCCAATGTAATTTTAAATCTAAACTGACCTTCCATCAGGAAGTGTTATACTTGGCCTAAAAGAGGAAACCACCCCTCCCATTTCCATTACTAACTGTGGAATAAACTAATTCTTTTTTTGTTTACAGATGGGATGGGAAAAAAGAAGAGATCAATGTTGCTCTTGTCCCAAATGACAAATGGCACTACAACGCAGAGAAAGTAAGGGAGATCCTTTCTTTGTGATCATGATTCTATTTTTCTACTCATATATCAAATATTCATGAATACTTGTGGTTTTATTGCTTCGATTTTCTAGCAAATGTTTGTGAATTACCACAAGAGTCAGGCTGTTCACTGAACCACTAATCCATAATCAAAGTGGAGGTGAAAAAAGAAAAAACAGACTTAAGTGTGGAAGCACAGGACTTTGGGAGGAGCTCAGTTCATTTTAGATGGTAAATTTTACAACATAAATGTTTTCAGCAACTTCCTGTAGTCACCAGAGCATTACAAAAGATTCCAGCAAAAATAATGAAGTATGACATAGTATTTCCTGACAAAGAAAGACAGAAAAAGCCACTAAAACTATAGTTGAAAGAGTTTCAGAATTAAAGGCTAAACCCCTGCCAATATCACAAGTGAGTCACTCTTGCATGGCTGAAGCCAACATCAGGGGAAGCATCTTTTTCTCTAGTTCTACAGGGCCAGCTGCAGTGGAGTCACAAATGCAGAGCGGAATCCCCAAAAAACTAGTGTAATAACAATAGGAGTCTTTTAAAAAGAAGGTCAGCAAAGGTCACTTGTATTACACGCCAGAATACCCTTGATAATGCTGGCATGCTGCCCAAACCCACACAAGTGGATGGCTTCTTGTGGCTCACAATTTTTCCCAACTGCTCCTAAGTCAGATCCTAATCCACTTCTCACCATTTCAGTTATTACTCCATAAAACCAAACCAATATGCAGCAGCCATGGCCAGTGCCCCGTGTGGTCACTGCTAAGACCTGCCACACTAGTGCTCCTCCACAGGGACAACCTTCTTCTACACAGGGACAAAGAATGAAGAGACTTCATCTAAAAATAATAAAAAAACCCCCGGATTTCCAAATGGAGAGAGACAATTTCCAGTGTAAGTTGCTTACATATCTGTTCATATTTATAAAACAGAAATACCTGTCAGTTCAAAGGGGGGAAAAAAAAGCATGTTCCTTGGCATTCCTGATGTCCAGGAGCTGCGTGAGTGGGGAAGCCCCAGGTATGTTCCTCTACTAAGCCAATGCAGCCACTCCTCGAGCAGTACAGGTAAAACTAGTATGCCATTTTCTTTAAGAAAGATAATTTTCTTAACGAGGTACCCCTTCCTCTAAAGTCACACACTCATTCTCCTTGAATGAGCAAGGATACCATTCTTCCTTGCAAAAGCCAAGGAGTTTTCAGGAACATTCACCTCTAACCTGCACCACTTGGAAGTTTAAAAAGTTACACTTACCTCAAAGACTGTAAATACCACAATAGCACAACAGATGCTATTCAAGTCTCTATTAACATGCATAGGGTTGAACAATAAAATGCAACGTAATTTTTTTTTTAAATTAATGCCTCACACAAAATCAAACCTTTCCGGACACCAAGATGATAATGAAAAGTATGGAAAAGCAGGAGGATGAAGGAAAAACAGAACTGCACAATGAAGGAAGTAAAACTTCCAGGATAAATTAAACAGTGTAAGAAACTAAGACAAATTATACAGTAAAATGCAATCTAATTTGTCATTTATTAAGCAAGTTACTGGAATTCAGCATCCTGTAGTGCATCTTGCAGACCAGGCTTTACAGTGCATAAGCTATTAGAGTAAGCCAAACAAAAACCATCCCTGGCATCACACAACTTTTCTAACAAGTCAAGGAATACCTTACAACTACCTTCTGACACAGGAAAAGGAAATAATTACAACACTACCACAATTTATTTCACTTCAATAGTGCAATGTGGGGAGTCAGAAACAAGGTGACAGAAGACAGAAACCTCAAGGGTGGCAAGTGTTGCTACCAGTGATCCAAGCAATGAGCTGCTTTCATGAGACCCCTCTTTTTCTTGCCATTTATTTTTCCTGGGCTTTGGCTTCTGATAACCCATCTACACTACAATTATTAGCATTTGTGATAAGCTTGTAGGCAGTGTACTCACAGAGGTGCAGTTAATGCCTCGTTTGTTAGCTTTGGTTGCTTAACTAAAGTAGTCGAGCATTAGGCTTGCTGACAAACACAAAACCCAACCCACAAGACTAAGTACACTGCTGACTAATTTTGTGATTCAATGTTGTTTGGTGATTTTACTTATCTCAAACCAGACACTGCTCCACTAGGGGTACTTAAAATCTCCTTTTTGGCTCATGCCTACAGGTCTACTTTTGCAATAATGGAAGGTTGTCTGTCTGTGCTCTTAACTTTTACCATAACCTACCTAAATAAAATTGGCAGAGGGGGATAAGGAAGACCATTTCAAGTTCTTGAAGGAAATCATGTCTATTGGAATGCTAAAAGAGATCTAAGTAAAGACAGAGTGCACCAGAAAAGCTGAACAGGAAACATGTCTCTAACAGCAGCTGTTGATGTTACTAATGGTTAAAGATTGTTTTCTAGCTTGGACTAAAGTAAGGCTGAATTCAGCAATACACAGTACACAATTGTCACTTGACCAAAGTAGTATTGTCATAGTACACTTAAACAGCAAGAGACCAACAAGATCACTTATTAGTTTTCAGTGTTGCTCAAGATACTCAGATTGAGAGACTCGCTAGTATTTGAAGTAATTCTGTGCCACAATAAGAAAGACAAAAGCAGAGTAACACTAAATTTAGTATCTACCCTCTCTTACAATGACAGAGAACCATAACCTGAAAGTTTGGCCTGTAAGACTGTCAGTATCCCAGGTCACAGCAAAATAAATACTTCAAAGTCAGGCCCCTTATATAGAAGAAGATTGATTTATTTTCTTCATATTTTAAATAGTTCCAAAGAAATTTTAAGTATTTAGGGAGAATGCTCTCAGTCTTGTCCCCTGCAACAGCACCTCCATTTTTTTCAGCAAATCTCCCCTCCTCCCTCAGCAGAGTAATTTGAAGAAACACAACTGGGCACTGTCAGACTTGCCCACATTTTAAAATTACACTGATGACCCCAAAAAGTCTGTCCACACCCTCTTCAGATAAATGGAAAGGAAAAGAACTATTTAACTCGTTCTATGCTTCCAGAAAGTCAACTACAATTTAAATTATTTTGCCTACTGAGAAATAGTTCAAACTGATCATTCACTATACCATGGTAGATTAAATAGACCATATAGCAAGGATTACTATTCCCTACATCTGGCTTTTCCTGTTTACTCAGTCAAACAGGAGGCTTCCTCCTCTGATAAGGAGTGAGACAGGTACCAGGAGCTACTAGAATCAACAGCCACTTCCTTAGAAATCTGTCTCCTCTCTGCAGTGTGAATCTCATGATGTGTGACATACAGCCAAGTAAGGTAACTCTTGCCCTTCTTATTGCCCAAGTGAGTCTTAAATAGCTTGGTCTTAACTTGCAATGTTGATGTTTTCAGGTTAAATGGGGTCAGTTTCCCACATAAATATTTGAACATCAGACCAACTGTTTTCAAAATACTTTAAAAACACATAATGATGTCAGCAATGAAGGTGGAATACCCAGCTTGTTGGGTATTCAGCAAGAAAACCCTGTTTCTTACCAGGAAAACTTCTCACCTCTCACAAGACAATGCCCATAAGACGTGCAGTGCTATCTGAATCTTCCAGTCTGTGACCTACATTAATTGGACCCACAAGCATTACCACATGCTCTGAAGGAGGAATGAGGGAAATCATTGCTGACCTTTTCAGTGTCAATTTTCATGTACGCATTTGCTTGTTTTTAGTTCATCCGCTGGTTGGACACATGAAAAGAAGTAGAGAAAACAAGACATCTACTACCCCTGATGAGGCACTTAAAGCCATCACCATCTCATCCCTGCGACAGCACTTGACATGCCCACTTGTCCCTTTGCTGAACTATAGTTCAGTTTGAATACAAGCAGCTGTGCTGGTTTTGGCAGGGATACAGTTAATTTTCTCCACAGCAGCTACTATGGGCTATTATTTTGGATTTGCACTGGAAACAGTGTTGATAACACAGGGATGTTTTAGCTGTTGCTGAGCAGCACTTACACAAAGTCAGGGCCTTTCCTGCTTCTCACCCCAGCCCACCACCAAGGAGGCTGGAGGTACACAAAAGCTGGGAGGGGAGACAGCTGGGACAGCTGACCCCAACTGACCACAGAGATATCCCATCCCATACGGCATCAAAAAAGGTGGGAAGAAGGAAGAGGGAGACATTTGGAGTGATGTTTTTCTTCCCAAGTCACCACTATGCATGACAGGGTCCTGCTTTCCTGTAGACAGCTGAACATCTGCCTGCCCATAAGAAGCACTGAATGCACTCCTTGTTTTCCTTTGCTTGTGTGCTTGGCTTTTGCTTTACCTAAACTATCTGTATCTCAATCCATGAGTTTTCTCACTTTTAGTCTTCTAGCTCTCTCCCCCATCCCACTGCAGGAGCTGAGCAGGCAGCTGTGTGGGACGTAGTTTCCAGCTGGGGCTAAACCGTGACAGCATCCCTCTTGATGAATTTATCTCCAAGAGCTCAGAAAAGTTGCTCCATTAAAAGCACATCTCAGCACGTCCTGCTGGTTTGGGTTGCTGGAACACTGTACCCCTCCCTGAACCCCTCTGGTCTCTCATGGACTATCAAGCTGAAATTAGCTATTCATTACATGTGAAGGAGTCCCACACAGAGCAGCACCCTGCTGCTAAAGACTCCAATTTCACATGGAAATTTTGCAACTACAGCATCTGCTATCTTACTAATATGTATATTTAATGCCACTGCACAATGTGCAGAATTATATGCTGTTCAATGCCTATTTGTTCAGATATTATGTGCTCTCAAGCAGCATTATTACCTTTGAAAAACACTGTACTTTTTTATTAGGCCTTCTCCCTGGTGTTCTGTGTAACAGAGCCCCCCAGACAACCAAGCTCATCGACTGTTCTAGACCAAAAACCCCAGGACTCAGGGTGAGACAAGCTTCTGGCCTGCACCACTTAGTTTATTTCCTAGGTCCTAGTCTATTCTTTACATTGTTTTGATAAGAAGTGAATTGGAAAGGGAATCACATCTCAAAAACTTGTTGCATACACACTCCAGGCTACTCTTGCCACTTGAAATGTGAGTACTCATATAGAAGCAGTGGTCTTTGCAATGTATTTTATTCTTTCTCCTAGAAGACAGTTATAGAAGTAACATTAAGTTCTACCACATGCATTTATTAATTATTTTGTTGACATAGCAAACCACCTCAGAGGAAGAAATCAAGAAAAGAGGGTTTTAGAGTCAAGTGCGGGACCAGCACGTGCATGTCAGATGTTTCATGCCCTTCAGGAAAAACTTTATGCTCCCTATGCCAAATGTCATCTTAAGACAGTCTCACCAATTCTTCCCTACACCCCATTCAGGGAAAACTGATTATGAACATGGTTATTCCAGGTGGCAAAATCACTGCCCATCTACTCCAGAAGGCAGCAAGCACTAGAATTCATGACTGCCACCTCAGATTTTGACTGGAATTACATACTTCCAAAGCAGCCCAAGTACAGAAAATGAATATACTCTGCATAACTGGAAAACACTACTTTAAATCTGACTTGGGAGTCAACAATAATCTGCTCTCTGTTGGAGGGAGAATGTAAATGCAAAGCAATGGAGACTCCAAAATACTTAGCTCAAATCACCTTTATCTCCACAAGACACTCATGATTATGTAGGCAGATATTTGCGCTAGGCTTAAGTTTTCAGACAATGTTGACATTAGGAAGATTTGGGAGCTGTAACTACACTGAAGTATCCCCATAGGCTGCTTCAGGATGTTAGGAACAAAATTCTAACTGGTCCACTCTCCTTGTTCCAAGCTACAAATGAATCCACAAAGAGCACAAAGTGACAGACAGCCCTTCCTGGCCAGACAGAGCCTCAGCCTAGTCTTCTCTTTTCTGCCATGAGCATGTGATAGTCAAATAGCCCATTGTTTTGATATGAAAGGACGCTTTCCTAACCCTCCTTTCTTTATTTACACAGTAGACAAGCTTCATTCCTAAGGACAAAAAGGACTCCAGCAGACTGGGCCTTTCTGCTCACCCAATACACACACGAAGGCTGCTCTGACGTGCCATTCAAACTCTGCCCTGAGAACGCTGTAAAGCTGAGCATCGCCCCCCTGCCTGAGAGCATAAGGGTATGAGCAGGCTGGAGGAGGCTGCTGCCTGCTCTGCATTGCCAACCAGAGCATGGATCGCGGAAGAATGGCAGAACTGCAGAACCAAACACCAACATCTGTGCCTTAAACACAGATGCACAGAACAACTGGAATATTCTTAATTAATCTTCTACATTTTGGTTCTACTTAACACATGCTAGAAGCAGTATGATTTTTTTCCTGCTACAGAAATATACAAAGTTGCTCTTTTTAAAGCAGTAAGCTACTCTAACAACACATCAATACCTCTCAATATCAGGCAAGGGTTCTCCTGTAAGTGGGAAGGACCATCACAGCTATTCACATCTATGGAGTGTATGACAGCAAGTACAATCGTTGCTCAAATTAATTATGCCAGATGCAGAACCAGCAAACAAAAACAACAACCAAAAATCTACTTCTTTCACCAGAGGCACATTTAACAAAGACAACTCCCTTGTAGTCCACATGAAGAGAAAAATATCTGAATATCAAAATCATGAAGCAGAACCAAGATTTTCCTAAAGGAGAGTAATTTTTATTTTTTTTATCCATCTACACAAAATTCATCAAGTAGAAACCCCTGATCTGTTACGTTCTGGTTTGGAAAATGTAGTATGATTTTAAAATATTCCTGCCAGAAATAAAACTGGTTAGAAAAAGAATTTATTTTCTTTTTCAGAGTAAGGATGTCACTGTCTGCATAATTTGTTTTGAAAGGTGATGTTTGCTCTTTACATGAGAGGGCACTGGAACTCACAAACCTTCTGGACCATGAAAAACAAGATATCCGAAGAAACTACTGTTTAAAGCAGGATAACATTTCATTTCTGAAAAAATGCTGAACAGAAGATAAATTGCCCAGTTGTCCAGGATATTATGAGAAGTAGCCTTTGTATTTTCTCTTCCATCTGTCTTCCAAATAAATGATTGCTGGAAAAGCCACAGCATTATTTCTATTTCAGGTGAATTCCAAGGATTTCGTTTCTCATCAGGTTGTCCTTGCAACCTTATTGTTTACCACATTTGGACAGAGAATTTTTATATGACCTCATTTTCACAGTCAAAAAAAACATTTCTGAGGACATTTGTAGGATAGATTGCTGTAATGAAATGGTTGTTTATTAAGAAAAGATATTACTTTTAAAGTGTTCTACAATATGACCAGGCTGAAACAAATACTACTCTTCTTTGAGTTAACATTGAAATCAGCACTAAACTGAGTTAAGACAAACTACTTAACACAACTCTTATCCCTGTGTATTTACTTGTTAAGCAAGTAAAAAAGCCTTAAAAAAGAGAGAACAACATTACTTTGCATTTAGAGCACCTGGGCTGCAGCTGTCCAGTAAGAAAACCTCTTCCCTGGAAGCAGAGGAAAGTTTGCTTGTTATAGTTCTTTCAGGATACTGAAGAGACAGAAAATTACTGCAATCTCACTAAGCACTTTTGCCTCCAACGACCTTACGCGGTTTGTTTTGCTTTGTTTTCCTCAGGATTTGAAGACTCCACTGTAAAGAAGCCTCTCGTTCCAATACTTGGGATGCTTCCTATCACTAGTCCACTCCACGGCCACGTCAAAGGACAGAGAAAAAGCTCCCAACACACCAGAAGCAGTTTGCTAATGTTTACAGCACTAGAGTATTATTTATATTCATAATCCACAAAAATCGTCTGCATGGGAAGGGGAGGCAGGGACATATTTCTCCCTCTATCATGGATTATACATTAGCCTGTTGAGCAATGACAATGAAAAGGCATTGGAGAACAGCAGTGGCCTAAGCCAGGGCAAGGCTGACAGCTATCCTGGAGGAATGCCTGTGTGCTGCCCAGCCTCTCCCAGCCCCACACCGGCATCAGGTGGCAGCTGCCAAAAACTGAATCCCATTTGCTGCACTCTGACAAGCAGAGTTGCAGAGCAAACTGACCCACCTCAGACGAAGGATGTCTGACACCAGCAGAAGGTGAACTGCAAACAAAGAGAGGAAAAGAGCCCACACTGCCGCTCACAGAGGAGCGAGTGGCACAACCTGTGAGTAATGTCTGCTCAAAGAAGAGCAGTGCATGAGAAGCAGGCAGTCTAGACAGGATGGGGGGTGGGGGGTGTGCAGCCTGTTTGCTTCCACGGTTGCACAACGCAGACTTTTCCCACGTCAGAAGGAGGGGAAGGGAGGGGAAAGAGGCAGGCAGTCTTGCAGGAAGACCTACCCCACTTTTAATAGAGACAGAAAGCAGTCTGCCACCATTTACTGGTGAGACTTCCTTCATGTCTTAGAAAAGGTTATTTTCCCACTTCACAGCTCAATGACTGTATTTTCCCATAGCTGGGTCACCAGGAGCTGGATCCAATTCATTATCTCCCACTAAGTCTGACAGTGTGTAAGTTGATGCTAAGAACCTTCTAGTCTGTAACTTACTTTTAGAAACCAGGCAAGACCACTCAGCTGACTGTTTTAATGCCCCACGGTAAACAATTACCCAACAGATTAAAAATATAAACACAACAGCCGAGTACCCCAAGCATACCCTACACAATCTTCTTCCCTCCACAGTTCTCCAGTCCCATTGCAGCTAGCCAAATGTACAACATCCCAACCTTTCAAGCACGAAGATGGAAGAAAGGTAAGGATGAGGAAAGGACCCATTAGAAAATTTAAGTCCCTATTGGAAACATAGTATTTAACAGTTGTTTAAAATATGCATAACTAGGTTTGAAAGAGTTATCCCAAATTGGAGCACGTGTACATCAGTTAATGTGTAAGTAAATACAGTCTGACAGCAGTTTGAATCACCCACCAGAACGAATCAACTGAAAGTTTAACAAGCCATATTTGCATTCTACATAACAGTCTATTTGTTCTTTCAAGCCAGTGCAATGATAACACGCTTAAAGTCTTTCACTGTGTACTAAATTGAAGGTACCTAGCAAAATGCAACATATTCCAGCTGGACCCTTCCCAAACCATATCACTCAACTTTTTAAACACTACTGCCATCTGGATACCAGGCTTCACTTACCCAAACAGTAGCTGTTTACACATTTCTACAGCAGTTGTAGTAAAAAAAAAAGAAGTTAAGCAATGCCATTTGCCATTCATAATTGCCATTCATATTATAAAATGGAAAACTTTAAAACTATTTTATCAAACCAGTTACCATTGCACTTAGAAAAATAAAATATGTTCAGCTTTGTGTTTTGCTGTCTTTTCCCTCTCAGTGCTTTAATGTTCTTCACCAACTCACTTCCCACAAACACTGTCACAGGAAAGAAGTAACAGTGACTGAAAAATATCTCAAGAGCAAAGTCAGTAGTATTGCTTGTATTACCCCTAACTCCGTTTTGGATAAGCACTGGTGCTACTCAAGTACGACATGGAAATGCTGTTACAGCAGCACCTCGGGTTGTTCTTAGGGTACAGAGCAAATCATAAAGCCCTCTCAGAGAGACCCCAAACCCATGCTGTTCAGAGGCTGAAAGCTCTAATGAATTCCAGAGGATCATCCCAGTGTCCAAGCCACACTCAACAAAATGCATTATTTCAATTACAACTAATCTGAAACAATGCACATTGAAAGCTGGGGAAGTCCTGGGAGCAGTGGGAATATTTAAATTGGAAAAGAGCCTACTTTTTTTTCCTATTCCTAATTACAGTACATTATATTAATCAAGCTTGGACACCAGAAACTCAAGGCTTTTTTTGACTGAGTTGTCATGGCAGCACAAAACACACTTAAGGCCAAACAGGTGAAGCATTTCCAGAAGGTTAACGTGGCTATCTTAGAGATGTACTGCATGTAGAGGAATTCAATCTTGAAAAAAAGGCTGTGGCCTCAGAGAGCAGATAAGCTTTGGCTGGACTAAAGAGCCAATGATAGTGCAATTACAGCAGCTTTTTGTTTTTCACAAGTTTTGCTGTGCTTAAAACATCACCTAAAGCTCCAACCAGATACTTAGTCATTTCGGGACTCACATAACCAAATATAAGAGATTCTACCAGTTACTTAAAATATGCACAACTAGAACTGAAATAGCTGCATCAATTTAAAGCAAAGACACATGTGTCTGTGTGCAAGAAAATACTGTCTGACAGCAATCTGGATCAACTACCAGATCAACTGCAAACTTAGTAAGCTAAGGGATAATTAAGAAGTGTTTTCATACTTATGCCAATAAGTTCTGTGCTGTTGGCCCAAGTTTTCCACCAGCAACTCTGGCTTGGTACACGCACACGCATTCCTTGTGGCAGTCACAGCTTGTTCTTACATCTGAACGAACAGAGCAGACTGATCAAGCACTTCACAGCCCAGAACAGCTCTGCAGGCTGATCTTGCAGACACTGCTGTAGAAAAGAAAGGTCTCTTTGTTCTCTTCCAGAGGACAGAATTTGGTGACCTAAAGTTCTTCACTCGTTTCACATGTTTTACAAAAAATTCAGTATTTTTGGAAGCAATAATTAGACTTTTACTTCTTTTTCTCCTCTCTCTCAAGTCAGGTAACCTCAGTCTTTGGAAGGAGTGACATGTTCCAGTCCACAGTGACTGATACAAGTACATCATCTGGCCAAGTTTTAGCCTGATCTGACTTGGGTGCTTTGTACAAAGTTTGAGGACACAGGAACAGCTCCTTCTTCTTCTTAGGGATCAAAACAAAAAGAATTATGAACCATAAGCAATCAAAAATCCAACATCACCTAATTTTATGAGAAGATCATGCAATACGCATGGAAATCAGTGGGTCTTATCAAAGTAAAATATCTTTATGAATGGATCTTGAAGGGTCAGAAAAGTTATCATTAGGAGTTATACATGAACCATCTGCTAGGCCAAGAAAGCAAAAAGGTAAGTATTTTTTTCCCCATCTTATACAAAACAGCTTCCNTGAGTATTTGAAAATGACATTTATCTGAGAAACTTACATCAGGACTGTGCTGTAGATAGACAAACAACAGTTATACAGCAGAACATGTCAGGTACATCTCTGGACAGGTAAGTAATAGGAAAAAACAGCGAACAATTACAGGACATAATATTCAAATTTCTGAAGGTTGAAAAAATGCAATAATTAGATATTCCTTTTTTTATGCTTATCAATGTTACCAAAGACATAAAATACAGATAAGCAAAAACAGCCAAGCAATAAGAACTGCAACACTAGAGAACCACTCTAACTCTGCTTATGTCCTAGAGAAAAAGATTGCACTGTGGTGCTTCGTTCAGAAATGTCACCCTTTCGAGAGATTAATTTCAGTTGTTACAAGCACAGCTGGCAAAGAAGAATGTTATTCAAATACCAAATTTAGTTTATCTTTTCCTTGAATAGAGGTAGAAAGAAAGAATGCATTATCTTTGTACAAAGACCTTTACTTCTGATACTTCCTTGTATCTTCCACCTTGACCTTTTCTGTATTTCTCTTATCTGTTAGGCATAGTAATGACAGAGTTGTCATTGATGCAACAAGTGTTTTTCCTGTTTGTACAGTACAGACTTAATCACAGTTCCACTCTCAATGAAATTCCTAGAACTTAGGAAATTTCTGTATTTTGTTTTTAAATCTGACCTCCAAGGTGTATTCAGCAAGCTAAATACTTATATGAAAGGTTTCAAGAAGAGGTGTGATAGTTGTATTTCTTCTCCCCTCTTTCTCCCTCACTCTGCAGTTCTGTAACAAGAAAAAAATCCCCATATTAATCCTTCCCTCAGCTTCTGACCCACACCTAACTGCCTTTTCAGCTAAGTAATACCAGCTGGGGCAGCTGTGGATGAAAGCATTATTCACTTCCCCTGTATTCCAGGAGCTGGAGTCTACAGCTCAATTTGCACAGGTTGTTTTGATTCCCTCACCATCTCTCCAACAATGCACACAAATCTAAATTCAAATTTAGTACAAGACAGAATTTAATTTGATGCTGTTGAGAAGAGAGAGGCAGAATTGTTTTGAAATTCTCCCTGAAAAGCAGCCTGTTGTATTAGAACAAAGCAGCTTATTTCTATAATTTCTTTGTTTGACAAGTTTGGGCTGGTTAGAAAGGTCATTTGTGCCTCAAAGCATCAAATTAACATTTGAGGACATGAATTTTAAAAAATGGCTATTTGCCTCTGCTCTCTAAATTGCAAATGATTTTTTCTTTAAAAGGAAAAAAAAACATCAAACGACAACCCAAAAAACCAACACAGCCAGACCCCAAATGTAAAAAGAGCCTTTACCTCAGGCAAACTAGGATGTAAAATCAATGCCATGTCAGCACAAGCTGCCTATACCTTAATTAAACCCCACAAATTAGGCAGGTAGTTCAAATGGTGTCAAACAAAATTAATCTTTAAAGCTAAATAAATATCTTTGGCATAACATACACAATTTTCCCCCCACACCTCCACAGACACAAGCTCCAATATTCACAATGTGAAGTCGCCACTAACAGAAAGAGCCTCCCAGCACTCCCTGCACTGACTTGCCATCGTGAACACAATAACTGCTCGTCTTGCTAGTCCTGATTTTAATAAACCACTTCATTACTCATAACATAATTATTTACATAAGAAATAAGTGTTGGGATTTTTAAAAGTAATAAACAAAGCCTATGTGCTTTTAAACTAGAGAACCTTCAGTATTTGGGACCATGCTAACACCAGGCCTTACACCTCCAAAAGCATCTGTGATTTTCATCAACTCTTCACAACTACCACCAGCTAAACTAAAAACTGCATTTCTGTGAAAACCATTCAAAAAACCACAAATATTCTTCACAAAAAATCATGCTGAACTCAAATTATTCCAATCAGGTACAGTTTGAGCAAAAGCTCATACCTGGTCACTTGCTTCCTCCAGCTCTTGGAAGTCTATTTGGCTGCATGGCATTCATTTCCACCACACAGAGGTGGAAGCAGGACAACAAACTGCATATCATGTTACCTGCTACATGATGGTATTGCTGAGTAAAGAGACTAATTTTAGGCCGTAATTCCCAAACAGCAGCAGCAGCAGTCCAACTCGGTCAGCCTTCAGAAGAGCAGCTGGCAAAGCCAGTGCCAACTAAGTTGTATCAAAGAGGTGGGGCAGCAGGAGGAGCCCAAAGTAGAGCATACACAAGGTGTTTATATTGGCAACCTCCCTGGGAAACTTCGCTGCTTGCCAAAAAGTGTCACCCAGAATTCACTGGGAATTGGGTTTTAATGCTCCTTTCAATGGGAAATTTGTATGTAAGGAGAACAAGCCACATTCACCATAAAAAACCCAAAAAAGATTCACCTCCTCTCTGTTCTTTCACAGGTAGATGTTTTTCAGACTAAGGATACCCAACCGCTCAAATATCCATTACCAAATGTAACAATTCACTTCTAGCCAATGCAAGACTCACAGAGACTCAGACACTTCACGGTATCTGAATGCTGCTCACCCACCAGCCAGACAGCATACACTCTGTGACTGGCATCTGTAGCAGCAAAAGCACTGGTTCACATCAAAAAATGTAAATTGGTAAATTGGTAGTACAAAACACAGCTGTTGTTTTGAAGGCAACAGAAAATTTCATACAACAGATCCTCATACAGGCAAGTGAGGGCAACATTTTCTTCATGTTCCCACCTGTCAATGTGAAGAGTATCTCTCACTGCTTGTTGCCAAAACAGGGAAAAGAACAGCATGGAGCAAAGAAACAACACAGCCTGCACAAATCTGCTTATAAAATGCTGCTTTGTCGCTTTCCTGTGATTGTTATTTGTGTAATTTCTCTGACACACTAATGCACGGAAATGTATGTACTGTTAGAGTTACACACAAAAATTGTTCCTGAACACAGAGAAATTATTCTTTTTTGTGCCATTATCAGCATAAAAACCCAGATGCTGTACTCTTACATTACCCATTTTTCAGCTACCAGGTTTTTAATAAACTGTTATTCAAATCACTGTGTTTTGATTCCAGATAGGCAGAAGCAATTATATCAAAACCTGTGAATATTTTTCTTTATTATTCTTAATTTCAGTTAGCTATACAACAACATGTTGATTGTAAGGATCTGTGCAGCAACTATCACTTGAATGAGCATAATCTGAACTTGCCTCAAGAGAAAGTTTCCAAAGTATCATGAAGCCAGCTGAAACCAAGACCATACTCTTGCAGCCTGCTTCTACAAATACAGCAAATCTCAAAGCAGTAGAGAAATGCCGACACCATTGTATCTCAATGTACTATTACATTATCTTTCTGACGTAAGTACCACACTATTACAAGAACTCGTCAGGTATCACCAAACAGCTCTGTGATACACTTCAAGGCTAGAACAGGGTTATACCGTGTTTCATGGTAAATAATCATCAATACTTGAGCCATAAAAAGCCATTAACAAGAAAATGGACGCCAAATCTCTTTAACCAAATTCTTTTTAACTGTGCAGGATACAACTTTTCCTAACTCTGGGTCTCCTACTAGCACAGGCCAACCACATCAAACCATGCCCACTGGTGTCCTGCTTTTAGTATGCACACAGAAGAGACACTCAGCACAATAAACTGTGCTATTTACACACTAACAGTAATACACTGCAGTCTGTGCTTTACAGAGCAATGTAAAGCAGTGGAATATGGTCGAGTCAAAACTCAAGTTAAAAAGGTACAAAATTCAAAACAAGATTTGAATCAAAAAGATACAAGATGTCAAAGTTAACAAATTCTCTACAAGGACTGAAGAGTCATTTTAACGGACACATAAGAAAAGGCTCCATTTACTCATTTAGCCACAGTCCCCTGGGTACAGCTATTTTGCTGTTCTTTGAATCTCTAGAGAAAAATGTACATAATGACCAGCCACCTTCATCAGGTCTACACTGCGCCACAGAGCTCTGAGCCACACACTGCATTTGGTATGGGGTTCCCAGACATATTAACATCCACTTCTTCCTGCAATGCCTCAGGACTTCCTGGTAAACGACACCCATTATACTGTTCACACCCTGGTGTAGGATCAATATGGGATGCTGGGCAAACAGACCTGAAACAAAACCTGCCATGTGTCTTGGGAAGGAGAAATGGAAAATAAAATGATATGCAGCAAATGGTTTGAGACAGAAAAGTTGTTTATTTGCCACAACTACTACATCCAAATCCTGTCAAGGCAAGCATTAGGAGAGATATTCACTCTCCTGATTCACCAAACCAGAGAGAAGAGAGGAGGGAAAAAATGAAAACAACATCAAACAACTAACAAAACCATTCTGTTATTTTAAAGCTAGAGGGCCATTTCCATCCCCAACCCATGCAAATCAAAAAAACAGCAGCAAAACAAAGCCTTTCTTCTGCTATTGCACTTGGAAAACAGTGGATAGAGGGGAGGAAGGAGACACATGGAAAACTGTCACACCTATCTTCTGCAACGGCTTCTCCTCAGAATCATGAGAAATACCCTTGCTGCACTTCAAAACACATGACTTTTCGAAGCTCGTAGTACTCAAGAAACTGGTTCTGTACAGTGTTATTTTCTTTCAAATATCTGCTGAATTTACTATTCCTAATTTATCCACCAGCTGTGGGAGTGCCCTGCTCTCAGCTCTCTGACTGTTGGAGTTCACCATATGTGATGTACCCAAAGATTGACCTAGTGGGTGAAAGGAGGGGAACAAGAAGTGGTGCCTTAATCAGAGGCCCTGCTAAAGTAGTTTCTGTAGAAACTGTATGTGAGGCTGCCTGTTAGTTAATGCCTCTAGAAAGAACTGAGGCAAGAACATGCTGTGTTTCAAATTTCTTCAGTAATTAAAAGTTAAGACAAGGACACAAATTTAGCCCAAGCACCCCCTTGCCAAAATAACTTAAACAGGAAAAAAAAATCCAACAAGGCACTTGATACTCTGACATGGAAATAAGAATCATCCTGGGAAAGCAGCTAGCACACAAACAGCCTTTACTGGGAATTCCATCTCTTTTTTCATAATTCTCTGCCTATTATCAAAGGGACATAACACCTATAATTGCACAGGGACTGCTACTACATTGTTTTAGCTTTTTTGGAAGCCTTCTAACATTTTCTTCCTGCACACTTACATTGCCATTGCACTGAATTGGTAATACTGCACCAGTATGCCTGTACAACACCAGATCATCATCCGTAAGAGCACAACAGGAACACAAATGTGCCACTTAAGCAGCAGTGCTGCTCTGTACTTCTGGTTTTTGGCTGGTTGGTTGGTTTCACTGGTTTGTTTGTGTTTGGTTAGTTGCTGGGGGTTTTTTTCAAAATTGTAGTTAAATGCTACGCTCCACAGGATTTCTTAGTGGATACGTCACTGGGTTCATTGCCCTTCTTTAGAGGAGAAGGGCCTCCCTCTCTCTGAACTGCTTCTAGGTCACTTTTCATTATGAGTCAGGATGACAAGGGACTTCGAGGTATATAAGCAAGGAGCACTGAACATAAAAGCAGGCTTTAAGTGAAATGAAACATCAAACATGAAGAACATATATACCATAACACCAATGAGAACCAACTAGAAAACCAACATTGCTTCTGCCACGTTAATTCATAGATTTAATTAAAAAACATGCTTAAATAAATATTCTAGTAAAATCCATCTCCACACACAAAATTAAACCTCTGACAGTGAATTTCAGAAATTATATGTTAAGCTTTATGTGGTGCTTATTCTTTCCAGAAATGCAGAACTATAACGAGTCTCTCATGGCTCAAAGCCAGTGTGGGCAATTTCTGTTAGATAGCCTGCAATATTTAGAAGGCTTGAAAGCTCCATACTCCTGTTTTATACGGTTCATGCTGCATTTAACTAGACTTAGTCATTTTACAGCTCAAGAGGAAATCCCAGAGTTGCTTAATGGAATGAGAGGTGTAAACTAGTCTGATTCACACAGGCAACCCAGAGGCTTCCTCACAGTCACACTACTGTATTAATACTATCCAGATGCCCCAGACAGAACTTAAGGCACCACTGTGGTATGTACTGTCCAGCAGCAGTCATGAAATTTAATAGTAATCTCCAGCAGACAAGACAGGAAAAGGACAGTGGAGAAAGCAACACACACCAACAGAGTGACTCACCCAGAGTCATGCAGCATCTCAGTAGCACAGAAGAAATTTACTTCTGCCCTAAAGCCCCAACCACTGAGTAGACAATGTCTCAAACAAATTCTTAAAGGTCTTTGCCATACTAGTACTTCTGGTCTTTTTTGGTTAAGACTTGGCCTCCATACCATCTGACAGTGAATTTCATGAACTAGACCTACCTTGCACAAACAAGGTGCCCTTTTTAACAGTTTCAAAAGCTTTTATCTCCAGACTGTCATCTCATTTGTCTTCCTCACTATTAAAGATAGGTTTATACCAATGCCACCTATATCTGCAGTATCATTAACAGGACAGGAAAAGCCAGAGAAGAAAGAGAAATGAGCTTCTCTGAGATTTTTCACACTTCATCTCTCCTTCATAGAACGATTCATAGAACATTCAGTCATATACTTATATTCTGGACGGAGTCCTGCAACCTTTATTTCTACAACAGCATTAGACTCCTGCAACAAGTGTACACTGACCCATAATGAGAAACACTGCCCCAGAAGTTTTGCAGTCTTTAACAGTGAAGGCTACAAGCAACAAGGCTGATCACAGGAGGAAAGGCAGGCCCGAAAATCTGAATTAAAAGAAAACCAAAGAGCAGCTTGAAAGAAGCTGTCTGAGCCTGATTAGCAAGCATTCAGGCAGCCCAGAAGTCTCTGCAATCAACAAGTTTCCTAAAATGTGTTTAAAAAGAGAAACATTTAAGTAATGTTCCACTTTCCCATATTGCCAGTAAGGTTGATAGCAAAACATGCTGTCACTTTTTGGTAGTCTGGGTATTTTCCCGATCACTTTTTTCACTTGTTTCGTAACAATACAGAAGGATAGATCTGCCCCTCAATCCGATTATAGCGCTGCAGAGAGCATCACCCAGAAGGCAACCACATCCAAAAGCAGGGTAATTTTATTATTTTCTTACTGAAATCACTTGGCCATCCTCAAAACACCTCCCTACCTAAGCCCTCCCCCAGTTTTGGTCGCAAGGTGCTGTGCTAGCACACGGTGCCAGTGCTGCGGCGGAGGGCACACCGTGCCCCCGAAACGCTGCAGCGCGGCCCCTCGGGAGGCCGGAGCTGCCCACGGGCTCACCTGCAGCACCGAAACACAAAAGCGCCGGCGCGGGGCGGCCCGTGTGTGACACTGCTTTTTTCCCGTGGAACAGCAGTTCTCGCTCCCGCCGCAGCCGGGCCCGGCGGGGCATTGCGGGGCGGAGCGGGAGGAGCGGCCGGGCCCGGCCGGGCATTGCGGGGCGGAGCGGGAGGAGCGGCCGGGGCATTGCGGGNCCGGCCCCGCGGGCCGCGGAGCGAGGAGCCGGCCCCGGCCCCGCGGGCCGCGGAGCGAGGAGCCGGCCCCGGCCCCGCGGGCCGCGGAGCGAGGAGCCGGCCCCGGCCCCGCGGGCCGCGGAGCGAGGAGCCGGCCCCGGCCCCGCGAGGAACTGGCCCCGGCACCGCGGGCTGCGGAGAGAGGAGCCGGCCTCGGCACAGCGCAGCAGATGCAGGAACACTCACAGCCCTGATTTCCTCACAGGTTCTACCCAAGTCCGCATGCAGAGAGCCAGGCACGAGACTGTATTTACAGCAGCTCTGATTTTCATCACATTTTCCTATATGACACTTATACATGAA
>VWZD01004080.1:60366-75931 GCA_013396695.1 Sakesphorus luctuosus | reverse complement strand
CAACCATTGCATCTATGGAGGTCAATGTCACATTCTGCTTACCAATAGGTGGTTTAAATCTCAGCTGTCTTTCTTTAATAAACTGCATGGGGCTCAGGTTTGCCTTCTCATCACTACTACATGGGAGGGTGAAGGAAGACACAGAAATGAACTAAACCATCATGAAGCTCAATGAGAATCACAATGTGAACTGTATGTTCACCATAATTCATCATTCAATATAATTTTTCCTTCTTCTAGGGATGACAGTGTTTCCTNGTGATTAGAAAGACCAATCTTCTCAGGCCCCCTAAAAGCCAAGGTTTCAATCATTATGCACTCCAAATCTTCTATTTTCTTTATTACCTGGTGCTACACTATTCTTGGGAAGATACTACTAAAGGACACCTCTTAGAGACTCAGACTAATTAATTCTTACTGTTTCTGCTGAAGTACTGTGAGCTAGAACAGACACAGTACCTGCATCCTGACTTTGTGACAGATTCAACTTCATGGAAGCCTAAAAAATCACTGTGCACACTAAGTCCATCTGCAATGCATTTAGCGGAAATTGTGTGCTAAAAATAATTTCATGAGTCCAACTCCAAGTTTGCATAGTTTTATTGTTAAAGATGAATACATTTAAGGAGACTACTAGATGAATTAAACCTACCACCTGCACAGCACAACCAACAGCGACCCTAGCCAGAATTCAAACAGCATCTTTGTAGACAAAACTAAATGAACAATGTTAGAAATGCTAGTAATCTGAACCAAATATGAGCTCTCCCTCCTATCTTCAAATTTCAAATCCAAAAGTAGTCTTAAACTTCTCTACCAGGTCAAACAATACTGTGTAACTTTACATCTACTGCAGCAGCAACAACTATGCCCAGGCACAGCTGGTGGCACATTCACTGCTCCATGGAAATTGCCCTGTGGACAGTCTCCCAACAAAGTCTGGAAAGGAATCCACAGGACTTTGGCTCTTGGTGGAAAGTGGTCAGCTGTCTTTCAGGAAGGTGACAGATAAAAGTCCAAAGAGAGGAAATGACAGTGAGCAGCTGACTTCTGACCACGCACCCATAGGCAGCATTCTCACCTCCAGCTGGTGTGAGAGTATTTACGTAAATACTTCTGGATGACTCTGGCAAGGATGGCAAGTGCAAGTCAGGATTCCTGAACCAGTTCCATGAAATGCTGAACTTGTGAGCAAAAGTGTAGCAAAGAACTAGGTGATTCTTTTGGGTTTTGGTGGTAGACTGTTTTTCACTCAACCCCAAAATTATGAACGAAATATGCACTCCGAGCTGTTCCGTCAAAAAAACATTAATTCAAGTAAGTTTTACACTGGGCAGATTTGTGGAGGCTCACCCAGCTGCAGTGCACAAAAACCCAGGGTTTGAACCTTCTTTTGACTTTCCCATAAAATAAAGGCAAACAAAGTTTTCCCCAGATTCAAAAAAAACATATTCAGTTATGAAAAAAATTTGACAAACTTTTTCTAGAAATTACATGAATCACAATCTCTGATTTGTGCAAACACAGAAATTGAAGTATCCAATCCAGCCACAGTAAATTGAGTAGCTTAAGAATTTCAAGAAGGTAAAGCAAGTCTACAAGCACTGCTCCTCTCCACTTCCCTCACCCAGGTCCCGTAAGTCTCCAGCCTCCCTGGAATTGTGCTTCTTATGCTGAATATAACTTAGCCAAGCTTCAAAATTGAACACTTGTTTGACTTGAGTGTTTAAAGAACCTCTTGCATTACCCCACGGGGATTGTTCTTTTTGCTACTTATAAGTTTCATATAAGAAACAGCACTGTGTATAGCTCAGAACCCTACTCTGAACAGCCAGTTTCCCCTAATTGTATTTATCTTCAAAGTAGCAACGAGGAAGTCAGGGTAGAGGTAGAGAGGTCAAAAACAAGACAACCATGAAACCACACTAACTGGTATAAAAACTGAAAAGACTGAGGCACCTGACGGCTTTCCAGTCTTCAAAGGAGAGGACTTCGATTTGGCACTTCTTTAACAAACCTGGCTTGCAGAAGTCATGGTCAGCTTGCAAAGCATCACATTAAACACCTGTGATCAGCCTGAAGCAAGATTTGACAGAAAGTAGACATATAACTTTATAAGACTGTTAGCAATGTTGCTGTAGAGCAGGAAAGATACTAGACGATATAAACTTCACTTTCCTCAAATAAGAAATATTTAGTTTAGGATCCTGGATAAACTTGTACTATCAACACTACCAGAGGTTTTCAAGGATCCAGACACTTCAGTTAGCAGCTGGAGATCACACAGGCTCCCCCTTCCAACAGGGCACGACCCAGAGAGGTAAAGTGCCTGCTTAAGCTTTGTACACCTTAAGGACCTGGTGTCTCACTCATGAATGCTTTAACAGTCTGACAGCCACAACTGTCTATGCAGAGCTATAGCAGGGCTGTAGGAAGTAAGTGATCCAGATTAATCCTTCCTCACTGAAGCAGGTTACTGCCAAAAGCAAGCCAGTAATAAGCTCTGATTTTCCTCCAGCCCAGGCAGCTGAGAAAGCCAAAGCACCCTCTCCCAGAGGCAGGCACACAAAATTCCATGAAATCTGTTCATTTGAGTCTTGAACACAGGTCATGTCAGTAAATACACCTCACTTACCAAAGCAGCGGTCTGTCATCTACCTTCCACACTACGCATGTTATACAAAAGTACCAACATTCTTCTCAACTGCTGTTCTGCTTGGGGAAGCAGTAATGATACTGGAACACCACAAAGCTATTTTAGACTCCCAGTAATGTTCATATAAAAATACTGAGTTTAAAAGTAGTAAGGTTTTTACCCTCCCCATACAAGGAAAGATACTAGACTATATAAACTTCCTACAAACTCAGCTTGAAATGTTCTTGAAAGAAAGGCACGCTCCATAATTTATTTCTGAAGTAATTCTACCAGTAAGAAAGACCATGTCAGACATCTAAAGTCTCTGCTATACTACCAGAACCCTGTAGCCTCCAGTCAGACTCCTGAGTGGCAACAGATCAAAGTTCAAAAAGGAAAGAAGAGACTTCACCTCATTCCCTTAGCTATGACGGCTCAGCAGGTCTAGTTACACAAAAAGCTGTGAACGTTTACTGTAGCAACTGAGGTCAACAGCTATGATGAAAATAAACATTGAACATACTATTAAGTCACCAAACAACTCCATATTAAGGAGAAAAATTACTTCAAAAATCTGTGTTACATGTATGCTGAAGCTCAGCTCTGCCTCAAAAGAGGAGGAAATGTGTCAACTCTGAAGGCAGAAAGTACCTTTTGCAACAGCTATGCAAATACAGACAGATGTGAATGTGCACAATTGGACTAAATGGTTAGGTATTTCCTTCCTCTTTCTTGTACTCCAAGCAAACATTTGATTCACTTTCTTCTAACCACTGGTGGAGTGTGGGAGGGGTACTCATCACTTGGCCAAGGTTTTGTAACAAAAAAAACCACTGCAGAGGAAGTTATATGGAAAACATCTCACTCATATAGGCCCAACACACAGCCTGGTCTCAGGAAAGGCCTGTGCTGATGTCTCAAGCGAACAGGCTGCCTTTTGCCACAGGTGAATTCCCAGGCATAGCAGCCACCTCCTTTCCCCAGGCAGCAGTCAGTCCATCATGATCACTTTAGGTCAATCTAAGTGTGACTGACACAGAAAGGAGCCCAGCCCTTCTCAGTACCCACTCTTGCAGTCTTCTCTCCCTTGCATCAACAGTAGCATACTCTTGGCCAATAAACCAGGTAAAACTCACCCAGCAAGATTTGAATTCATGGGCAGGCCAGTTCTCTGGCTCACCACACAGCTCCATAATCCCTGGCACAAGTGGCAAGCTTGAGGAGAGTTGCAGTGTTCTTTGAGAGCAGCCTGCATTTAAGCCAGCCTAAAGCAATCATGTAACTTCAGGGTGAATAACGCGCAGTGATCATCACAGTGGGTCAAGTTTGCAAATGGCAACTCCAGAAAATCCTTCCAAAATACAAGTTTTATTATAAGCACAGCAATGTGTATTTTCTGTTCTAAGAGTTACACAATGAGGAACAGAGCTGTAAATGAGTCAAGGCACAGCAAATGAGTCAGTTCTTTCATTTACCATATTCATGACGAGCATTTCACAATGCAAACCAATTATTTTGATAGGCCTGTTCTGTAGTCCGTCCTTGGAGGAGTTCACAGAGTGATATGAGGTAGCAAATATGCTAGAACAAGCTTTTGGAGAACTGCCATACTCACAGCCACACCGTGTTTCTGCATCAGCAGCTTCCTTTGGGCAGCAGGCTTGGCCAACCAGGAACGCCCCCCTCCCCAGAAAAAGGGAGGGGCAAGAGTGATAACTCTTGTTAAACTGTAGTTGGAAATACAGTTATAACTTCTCTCAGAATGTAAGGCCTTCCTCATTTATAACCTTCCTCAGGCAACTTAAGGTTGCCAGCCTTAGAAAAAAACCAGCATTCCTGTATTGAAGCTTGAAACTCGTATTTACAAAGACCACAGACTACTGATTTTGGCCTTTGTTCAGCACACCACCTTCAGGACACAACCCAGGCTTTGCAGGCTGGTCCAAGAACCTCTGAACAGCTGACACAAACTGCCCAAGGCAGTGGAGGTCCTGCTTCACTGCGCCAGCATGCCCATGTCAGGGCTGGCAAGCTGCAACCACCACAGTGGGCACTGCTGTCAGACACCTACAGCACACACTGCCCGCAAACCTCATAACTACCCCCTGCTTGCAAATACATCCCATCCTGTCACAGCCAAACTGACCAAAGGTCCAGCAGTGCTTCTGCCTGTAGAAGAGGAGCTGCTCAGTGCAAAGAGCAGAGTGTGAGGGCAGTGAGCTCTGCGGGGGATGAGCCTCTAAAAGGTCCTACAGCCTGCACTGAATATGCTACCAGTACTACTGATGGAAGACTACTTTGCAGGCTACTTCCATCCAGAGTCCCACCTCCAGCCCACCCTACAAACAGAGCCTTCACATTCTGCTTCTGGCACTTCAAGCAGCATCAGCTGCAATACAAGTGGATGTGCTCTGATTTTGGAGTATTCACTTAGGCCACACCTCCCCATTCCCAGGCTCATGACACTTATTTGCTCACCAAGGCTGAATGACATGCTTTACCTCCCAGGCTCCTGGACCAAAACACAACTACAGATAATTCCATGCCTACCAAACAAGTTACATGCATGCCAGACAAACACACAGACTTCTTGCACTCTTACTTTGCTGATTCTCCCATCTCATTCACCCCTTAACTTTTGCCTGAGGTGCTGTGTGATATCACACCACCACCTTGTCCCACATCACCATCTCTCTCCCACAGCAAAGCCACTGAGTACACCAAGGCCCTTGCCTGGAATGTGGTTCTGCCATGGGGCCTTCGCTGGTTCTGCCACTGGGCCTTTGCTGGTTCCAGCACAGTGCATCTCACTGGGGTGGCTTTCATCATGGCCCTCAGTGGAGATGTTTTATGAATTCACATTCCTGTAACTTTCAGCACTTCTATAAAATGTCTGTTTCCCTCCCAGAACTTTAGACCTTTAATGGTTCTCCTTTTACTTAAAAAAATCACAGCTTAGTGTCTCATTGCTCTGTCATCTTCCTCTGCTTCCTCCTTTCACAGCAGAATTTTCTCAGCACTTTTACCTCTACATCTCAACCTCCTGTTGTTATCCAAGGAGGGAAGGGAAGATGGACCTTGCAACAGGCAGGACTCACTGAAGCACATGCCCATGGATTCATCACATCACTTTCCATTCATCCTTTCTAACATGTCACTAGCTCGGACTTCACACTTTGAGTATCAGGAAGTACAGCTTTGATCTTACCAACATCTTGCTCCTTTAAGATTACTCTGCATGCTGGGAGAATTCCGTTTTCTGATCACATCACATCTTCCTTGTCCCACTGAGCATATGTAAGTCCCTCCTTTCAAACACAACAAAACTTCAGATCTCTTGTCTACCGAGATTAGAATGCCCACATCTGTCCTATGTTTCCAATCTTTACCACATATACCCCTGGCAGTGTCAGGTTTCTCGTCCACATAACCTCTTAACCACAGGAAAATCTTCTCCAGTCCTTCTGATCACTACTGTATCAACTCTGACTGTTCTCTTCCTCTTTCCCCTTCCTACCTCCTGCTTTTGTTTTGAAGAAGTGCTAATAAAGCTGTGCATCATTTGCCATCAGATTCTTGTCTTTCTTCACCACACTCCCCATCCTTATTTTCAAGTCAGGAAAAACATAGTCCCGGGAAAAACAAATATCTGTTGTTCACAAGTGTGGGTACCACATACATTCACTACTGGGGGGCAGAGGCAAGATAAGAAAACATGTATTTTTGCAGTTATATACAAGGCTTTAAAACTAAGCCACTTATTGCCTGTTCAGGGGAATTAAACTACAATTTGACTATGGTTCACAGTAAATGAAATTCAGTTATAGTCTATGGTTTTATCAATGCAGATTTAATGCTCTGAATAAATCTCTTTCAAACAGCTGTACAAAATGAAGTTAATGATTCTGTTTTATTACTGTAATGGTCAAGCCTCCACCATTACTCAACAGAAATAGCTTCTGTTTCTAATAAAGTAAAATCTGACAAACACTCTTCAAATACACAGAAAGTTAGCACTGTCTGAAAGCTCAGAGCATCACCTTTGCATATCAGATACATCTTATTTATAAAATTTAACTTGGAACATAAGGTTGAAAAGAGAGAGAACATCCACTTCGTAACTTAAAACATATTTCACAATTTCAGAAGCTACAGAACAGCTAAATTACAGTTTGCTAACCTGTTCTCCTTTTTGAAAGCTGGGTTTCATTTTATAGGAATCTATCAGATTCTCTGCCTTTGCTAACTCCCATTGGAAGCAGACCACATAGAGGGAAGGGTCATTCAGACTATATCCTCCCTTAGTGCATCTCCTCAGGTATCTGACTTTACCTTATCTCAGGCATCACCACCTCCCCACTTTTCTGCCTAACCTCTAAACTATAAAGCATTTTACTCAGAATTTCACTACCTTTCTTCTCCTTAAGCACATATTATTTAGAAAGGAAAACTCTTGTTTACACCTAAACACTTCTTCACCCTGTCACCAAACAGGCACTTACATTGATCATCTACATAATTACCTACAATTCAAGGCTGTGAACTATTGCCATGATGCAAGACAATGTAAAGACTGATCACTGAAAACTGACAGTGAAACTAAGTGGTATGCTACTTCTAAAATTTGTATGTAGAACTGATCGAGCTATTCTCAGCTTCCTTATCCCATCAGACTGTCATGGCATCTGTTACATCACATCCCACTCCTGGTCACCGCCTACCATTCCTGCATTAGCACACTGAGCTGAAGTCACCACTATTAATTTGTGTATTCACATTTGACCAGGATAGCTGCATGATGGTGCTCTCACATATCACGGCTTGGAATAACAAGAAGTTAAAAAACAGCTGTGTGTTTTATATCATTCTCATCCCCCTGCTCTAGAGGAAGTGAAATTGAAGTTTCAGGCTTCTGTGTAATATAGCTAAACTAAATCCAGGAACAGAATATAATGGACTTGGTATTTTATTCCCAAGACACTAATTGTAGTCAAGTTTGCAAGGTTTCAGTTTACAATTTAAATCAATGGAAGAACTGAGACTCATTTTGCATGTACAACAGCAGCAGCACAGCCAGTTGTCTCAGCTGTCATTGGTCATAACACAGAACTTCAGGATAAAAGAATTCCAGACTTTCCTTAGCTAATATATTAAACAATTCATTTAGACTATCAATTTTTCCCATTCTTGAACTTTTAAAATCAGTCATGTTTAATGTGGTCACTGAGTCCAGCTTTGTAAATATGCAAACGAGTGTTTAACTAAGACTACTTTCCATCCTCTCAAAGCACTCCATTGCATGCCACAAAGGAGAAGCAAAGTCTGATGCAACTGCTGTGGAAGCAACCAATAGTTTACCCTATGATTCTCCACTCAACTGATCTGCTCACATTTTCCAGAAGATCCCAGGAAGATTATCTGTAGGTGCATTTGGCAATGAATTCTTAACACAGATTTTATCTGCCATCCTTTCACAGCCACAGCTGCATGTAAGTGGAATAAACGACCAACCATCGAGCATATGAAACCCTGAGGGCCACACTACTTGATTTTTTTTATACCATTCATAAACATACTATCAATACTATCATTAATCACTGAATATATATCAGTGCTCTATGCACCTCAGTCCAATCAAAATATCAGCATTGAATGTAGAAATTAGTAACGATAAAGTTCTCCAGGTGCTCTTGACAAGGGTAAGGTACAAGCTGGACTGTTGAAGAGACTCGTGCTGCCACTAAGCTTTGCACACTGTTGAACACTGCTATGCAGACACAAGGCAGGCCACTAGCATAGAAAAGAGAAAAAAGAGTCAAACTTTAAGCATAAAACTTTAAGCAACAAATCTCAGATCCAGTGCTAAGGCCCCTAAACCAACACCCTGCTTATAATACAAGATTAATAACACATCATTAGAATACATGTAAACCTAATCCTCTACTCTTATAGGTTGTACTTTTGTCTCACACTTTATAAAACTTTATCCAATTTAAAGTGCCTCAGTGGTCAAACGTTTTTTATTTCACTACTGACTATAAATTAAACATTGTAGTCAGCTGCACAACTCCTGCACAGTTCCTGCACTGTCATTACACTACTGCCAGCTGTCAGTAACCAGTCAGCATTTAAACTTGGCACACATTCAACAAAATGTCTTCATTTCTTAGAAGGCATACAGATATGCAGCAAGTTGATATTCCTAGCCTTTAAAACAATCACTTGAATGCAATTAACTTTTTTTACAACAGGTAAAAAACCACAATAAATGTATATATTAACACACACTTCTGTGAAATTTCTTCTTAAGATGCCACTTCCAGTTATTTTTCCAAAAATATCATAATATATTAAATGTCTGACACCAATTAACAATGAAAGATGACTTATGAAAACAGGCAGATCGTTAAATAAAGGAAAAAAAAGGTAGATCACCTGAATTTTTAGCACTTCAATTCAGTAAATGAGCTTCTTATTTATCTGTTCAGTAGCTCTACTAGTGTGAACTTAAACTTACTGACAGTTTTTACTGTGTCTTTCCAATTAACATCAGACCTTCTCAGCCATTGCCCATGCCTTTCCAAAGCAAAATTTCCAGGTACTTCAACACTGTCAAATGAACTCATTTGCAAAGAGGAGTAGAAGGTTAGAGTAAAAATTATTAATAATAAATAAACCATAATTAAAACCCCACAAATAAAAAAGCAAACTCTGCTTTATAAAGCATGTGAGGGAACATACCACAATTATTTTAACATACACTTTAGACACATCTCATGTCTCCCTACTTGGACAATGTGTTTTCACTTTTCAGAAGGGTTTAATAAAGTGTTGGTGAAAACTCCACATTAGGAGATTCTTCAGTCTATACTGAATTGTGTCACACCAGAAAAAGTCTTTTGTATCCCCACTCAACTTGTACAGCAGGCTTTTTATCAGTTCTGACTTAACCACAAAGGAATTCTCTACACTGTAGTTGCCATTAGAAGGCTACATGCCTCCAGTCTGTTTGCACATTTGCAGAATTAAGTCAGAAAACAGCTATTTTAGGATTGTGACTTACATCTCAAGTTCTCCAGACTTTCTGGCCTTCCATAATGGGGCCAAGGCAACACAGTCTGGATGCACATTGCTACTTCACCAGAGCAATGCGCCACAAGGGCACGACATAAATCATGGTAATCGTCCTGTAGCTGTAAGGGGAATGTAAGGCAGCGCAGCACCAGCTGACATCTACAGTGATCCGTGTCACAGGAGGTTACCGAGCCGTGCCAGGGGCTGCACACACACCCCCAGCTGAGAGAAGCCTTTCACACAGGTAGTCTCAGATGGTAAAATGAGAGGAAGAACTGAAAGTTCAAGGAGACAGATCTCCTAGAACAACAAGTGCAGTTGTTGGACAGCACTCAAGTATTCATGTGCTGTCAGGCTGACTGCATTCCAGGCAATCAGAATTCACATTAAATCTGTACCCTTGCTGCACATGAAAGCTTTTTAAGATTTCAGATTAGTTCATGTCACAGACAGCATATTCATAAATTAGGACAGCTTTTGTCAGTTAAAATAGCACAGTACTTTTTACCTTGTCCTTTTTTAGTCTTTTCTTTTAAAGATGCAGTAAATTCTCCTACCTAATCTCCAAAGAAAACCAAGTAAAGAGAAAGCAAGCTAAGGGATGTCAGCTGCTTTACTATACTAAAGTGACTCTGTACCCATATTTTGTTACATTACTACGAAATGTCACACTTTATCTTGACCTAACTAGATTACCTAGACAGCAGGTGACATTTAAATTGAACCCATGCAGACACATCATGGGCCATGCCATCTAATACACTTCACCCTTCACCAGTAAGAACTGCTGTGTATAACAGTACACTGTTCCACTTGGAGTACCTTGTATTTTTTAAATTAGAACTTTGCCAGAGTCTTAAGTAATGGTTCCATTTTCACAGGTTCACTTCAAAAAGCAAGCGATACAGGAAAATGCAGCAACCAGCTACTGATTTTTAAGGAAACCAGTTTGTCCAATGCTGACTTTTAAACATCTCCAGACTATCTTCACACACAGATCTTGCTTTTTTAATTAACTGTTCATCTCTGAAAGTTAAGAGTATAGGGAAAATGAGAGCACATGCAGGCATCAGTTCCTGGCATAACTGGCTGAAATTCAAGCATTGCTACACAGCAAAACATCTGACCACATGTAAAGATGGAATCACTTTCTAAAACAGAAGGCCAACACTGAAAATTAAAATTGTTTTCTTGGAAGTGAGGAAAGCATTGAAATTAAGGGAAAAATGGAAGATGAGAAACATGAAAACTGATCTAAAACAAACAATGAAAAATTTTGTTACATTAACAAAATGTAAAATTTCTGGATGAAAGGAGAAGCCTAGTTTTAAAAATTATGATGGGAAGTGATTTGCAATTCATTTTTTCCTTCNAAATAGCTTGCATACTCCCCAATTAATGCATTGCATTCCAAATCTAACCAGGAAAGTGGAAGGCATTCGATGTTTCCCTTTTAGGAAAAAAATATTTAAAAACAAGCTTACTTATTTCTGTTCTGGAACTTGGAAATATTGGTAGATATTTCTTAAAGCAAACTCAAACTAGAATCAATGAAGACATTTTCACCAGACTCTAATAGTCTTGGAAATAAGTCAAAAAGCCCAGCAAAAAGTCAGACATCATTTGTTTATGCCTGTACCGCAATATTGCATTAACAAATTCTGGATTACTTGTTTTACTCACACATCCTTAACCAAAACCCAGGTTGGGGTGACTGTAGAAGAAACCATGGCTGTTCTTTCAGCATGTCAGCAGATGAAATTCTCCTCTTCAAACAGGCAGAGTTTAACACAACCTTTTCCCCGTAAATGTCACTATACATACCACAACACTTTGGTATCACAGGTCAAAAAAAGTTAACACAAAACATAGTGCTTCCGTTCCCATAATTATAGCCTTAGTTTTGTCATGCAACTCCATATTACTTTCATTAAATAAATGTTTTTTACTAAACCAATCTGTTCCACAAGTCTCATCAACAATTACATATATAGTACATGCATTAGTGACCATCATTTTGTCTGTTAAAACGCACATTTCAACTCACAGCACAAACCAGTATTTGTGCCACCTTTGCTAATAAAATACTCAGTATGGGTATGGCTTTATCAACAGAAAGGTGTTTCATGTTATACCACTGCCACTCAAACAACTGAGCTCTGATAGAAGAGAAATTCCCTTTGTTTTACTTGCTTCACAATTTTGCAGAGGTTTTGTGGGTTTTTTTGGAAAAGATGGATAGGAAGAATCAAAACTTGACTGGAATCATTGAAAGGATCTGGAATTTGCTGACTAACAACACACATTCCACCAGAATTGCATGTAGCAGTTGTCTTCATGGTGAAAAAATGACGTCTGATTTTGAAAGCAATCACCAACTTTCAGCTCATATTTTAAAATATTTTTAAAAGAAGGAAAAGGTGGGAAATAATCTGCTGTAATAACAGATGATAAAAGCACCTGAGTCAGAAGATAAATACCTCTCATTAAAAAGGAATCAGGAAAAAAAACCCTCAAGTCTTTAACTTCATTTAAGAACCAACAGACCTCCAACCACGATTTTACAATGGAGAAATTTTACTTTCTTTATGACGTATTTTGGTTACATCACTCAGTCACATATCACTGAGGGGCTTTCAGAAAATGAGCCTGCAGCTCCACAGTGATGGATGCCCTTTGGCTGAACCCCCTTCCACAGACAAGGCAGTTTTCTAGCTCATAATATTAACATTATATTCCAGAGCTGGGGTAAGTGCCAGTCAATGAATTCTTTTCATTACTTTCCTTCCCCAGGAGTCTCTTCCCTCCACCTCACTCCCTTGCCATTCATACCTAAGAGGCATGACTACCATGATTACAAAGCTTCATGCTACCAAGGAAAGGCTGTAACTCCTTTAAGGAAGGCCTGTATGAGCAAGCAGGGCCTATGCAACAAAAACAAACCTACCTCAAATTACAGAGAGGTGGGGATCCTGTAGGAGTACTTGTATGACATATCCAAAAAAAAAATCACCAACCACTTCAAGTGCTCCTAATGCAGATGCAGCTACAGCAGTGAGGCTGAGCTGTACAGCACCACAGCCAAGGCAGTCGGTCTGTCCCCAGCAAGAGTCATCACAGCAGAGGCACAAGGGCTTTTTTCTTCTAGAACAGCTGCATTAAGGGCTCTTGCCGGGTCAGCTGTGCCACTGAGGGATCACACCTCTTCCTAACCTTGACAGCCACAGCTGTGACAACTATACAGTACTGTGTACTAATTCTGGACTAACCTCAGAAACCAAATACACACTTCACCATCTAAAACTGTCTGCTTGCTCCTGGCATCTTCACAAATTTGGCCAAACAAAACAGTCAATTTCTAATTTTCCTTACAGATTGTTCTATTTACTCACAAAGTGCTTTCTTGCCTAGACTGTAATTTTTACTAAAAATACTTGCTTTCAAATAAATTTAAAACTTGCATGGTAGAAAAGCTGTTTCATGCAGTTAGGAAGGTTTGCTTTATGAGCCTGTATTCTCTCTCTTTTTTTTTACATAAAACTAGCAAAGAAAATCCTTCATGTCCAACTGAAACATATCAAAAAGCTACAAATACTTCAATAAATTAGATGCAAATAGAATTTGAGAAAAATTCTTTGGAGAAAAATCTTTCAAAATTAAGAGGGCTAATTATTACACAAGGCCAGTACCACACACCTTCAAAACAGGCTAGCAGACAACTTTGCTGCCTGATTACCAAGAACACTGTTTCTGTGTATCATCAATACATCATCTTCATGTTATTTCAGATTTTCATTACAATACACATTAGATTAGGCTGGAAGAAGGATCACATCAAGATTTTTAGCAAAGCTTAGACACAAGACTTTTGAAATCCTCCTGCTTGAAATGAATTGCCATGATAAAATTGTCCAAATGCTTATTCAGGGCTACACTGAAAAATTTAAAATGTAAAATTCAGAAGCAAACAGTTCCATTTAACTACCTCTGAACTGCAATCTATGCATCCCTCAGAAATCAAATCCTGCATTCCTTGTTTATAGTAATACTTTAGGTTACAAGTAATGCTCTTAGAATTGACATGTAATAAAACATACTTTGTCCAATTACTGCTCTTTTCTATAGTACAATGGTAAACACAGAGTCTCCATTACTCATACTGCAAAGAACATAAGTTCACATTTATATGGTCACTAAACATGCACTTATCTAAACTCAATGTTAAGTTTTCCTCAATACTACATATGCAGCTGTATTATAGAGAACCAGTTCCATTCTCTGCCCAGTGTAACTCACTCTATTTGAATTGCCTTTAACAGCTGTACCTTTCTGCTTCACAAGGAATATCCTGTCACAACACCCAGCATTAATGACACAGCTACCAAATTAAACAAGAACTTTCCTACAGCAAGACCTAGCCTACCCAAGTCCTCCACAACTCCCTTGCCAAAGGCCTCTGTCAAAACAACTGACATCTTTCATATCACCAGTTTCCACCACTATTTTTATGAAGACTTTCAAAGGAGGCTCACATAAGGTTGGGGAAGGTGGGGGGGCAATACAACAAAGCAAATGTATTTGCAGCAGTGTTTTTACAGCATGTGTATTTACAGCATGTGTTTGGAATGCTTTTAAGGGCTCCAGTAAAAGCAGTCCATACTTCATTTGTATTTATGCATATTTTCTTTCTTCATATTGACTCTTGCCAACGTTAATCAATCCCCTCCCCTCTTTGAAAGACACACAAAGTTAGTTTTTTCATTCGCAACTACTCACTGAGGCCTACTCCACTCCTGAAAGCAAGCAAAGCAAAGCCCATGCTGGGTGTCTGTCTCCTAGAGAAGATTGCATCTTTTATTTATCGCCCCTTGGCTTTATTTTCACAGTGAATTCCTGGTTTAAATGCAATCAGCCAAGAAACCCTCCCTATGTGCACTCCTGTCATTCCTCATCGCTTACAAACAGAATCAAGTGCAAGCAAAAGGGAAAAAAAAATTCAGCACTGCCAACCAAACCAAAAAAAGCCCTCCTTCTGGTTTTGCCAGTCCTTAGTAACCGCAGATGCACCTCAGACCTTTGGAAAGAGAAAGCCAAAAGATGAAACTTATAAGAAAGTTAATTAGATTAAAAAAAAAAGTCCCCCTAGGCAGAAGGGAAGGGCACTGAGCCTAGAAGCAGGGACACGTCTCCCCTTCGGGAAAAAACCTGATGGCATGTTTGCAAGGTGCCCGCCAAGTCAAACCCGCAGTGGGCAGGACCGAGGTTTTGGGGAGGGTGAAGGGGGGCATCCCGGCGCCCCACACATACACACACCGAGCAGCCGCCGCCAACAAAAGGCGAGCAGCAGTCTCTTTTGTCTGTCTTTCCCTTTTCAGAAAAGGAGGAGGGGAAGCGACAGAAAACTGGGAAGGAAAAAAAAAAAAAAGGACGCAAATAAACATGAAAATGAGAACAAAGTGGCCGGGTCGCACAAAGACCATCACCCAAGGGTAGATCGGGCTGTCTGCTGGGGGCGGTTCCCCTTCCATTTCCTGAATGGAAAGGCAGCAGCACCCGGCAAACAGTGCCCCAGAAGTGGGGTGTACCCACCTCTGCAGCTCTTTAAACACTGGCAGGGAGGAGTTAACCAGGGGCGCCCGCAGCGGGTGAAGAGTAGCGGCAGGCGGCTGGGCTGGGGGGAGGAAAAAAAGGGGGGCATTGTTCCATGAGGAGGAAGAGCTTCGCTTCCCCCCTCTTGTCACGAAGCGGCTCATCCCAAGGTAACCCTCCCAGCCATACCACCCCCAGCGGGGCGGATCGCGCCCCCTCCCTCCGGCTCGCTGCCGATGCCCTAGAACTGCCTTTGTTCGCGGATCC
>VWZD01004080.1:44612-59078 GCA_013396695.1 Sakesphorus luctuosus | reverse complement strand
ACGGTAACGGCTGAGGCGAAGCGGGGGCGGAAGAGGCCTGGGCTTTGCCTCACAGGCGGGACCAGACGGGACGGGACGGAGCCCCTTCTGTGGCGGGAGTTCGGGAGCGTGCCTGTAACAACCCCTTGACGATCCTTAGTGCGGCGCACCCCGAGGTGTGTCGGGCTGTAATTTTCCTTTTCACTTCTCCCTGTTAGAGGTAATACGGTAGCGGCGTCACCAGGTGCCAGCTGCCGGTTGGCTCTGGAGACGTCTCGGCTGGGAGCGCTCCGGGACAGCGGGGCCGCGCTGCACCGACCCGCCATGAGTCAGCTGGATGAGATGNATGTATACGTGTCATAAATTGCAACAGTACGCTGGGGGTCCCGGCATCCTGCTGGCGCCTCCGCATCCCGCAGCACCGGGCACGGCTCCCTCGCCGCCGCCTTCCCTGGAACACCGCATGGAAGTGCCGCATGGCAGGGACCGGGAGCAGCTAACACAGCCCGCACCGCCTTCCCTGGAACACCGCATGGAAGTGCCGCACGCCAGGGACCGGGAGCAGCAAACACAGCCCGCACTGCTTTCCCTGCGCAGAGAGGCCGTCGGTGCACATGTCACTGCGGAACAACCAATTAAAATAAATATTTTTGATATTTTGGAATTTTATCTCGGAGATGGGATTACGGAGAGAGGCTTTGATGCGTCATTGTAGAAGCATCAAGATTTTCTTTTTATTAACCAAATTTTAAACCAAGTATTTTCTATTAATTAAATATTTTGGAACTTTGGCTTGTAAGTGGCACTGTTTTGGCGACTCCTCGTGGAAAACAACACTTAACTCGCCCGGCGAGCAGCACTTGCTCGTACGCCGTGCCCTGCAGAACCCGCAATAGGAGTGGCTGCGCTCAGGCAGGCTGGTTTTCCCAGACAGACTACATTTTCCGTGATGCAGCGCAAGCCGCCCTCAGCGGGAGGCGGCTCCCCCAGGAAATGCGGCGCAGGAATGTCAAGCGTGCCAGGCGTAAGATCTAAAAGGTGCAAACAACATCAGCTTGGCTCCAAACTTGTCATTTGCTTTTTGTTTCCACCATCCCCCAGACTGGAACAATAGCTTATTTTCTGATCAAGGGACTGCAGCGCTTTCCAGAAACTGTATTTTCTATTGAAAATGGATGGGAAATTAAACAAACTGTATCAGATTTCCTGACTTTGATGTTAAAAGGAAGATGGGCAGAAACCTGAAGATAGTTTAGAATATGCAAGTATTGTCCTTTTTTATGCTTTTAAGCTCCTTGACAGTAGCACTGATTTGAAATTTCATGATTTGAGAATTTTTTTACATCTAGAGTTTTTGGGGTTTTTTTCTTTTTCTGCTGCCAGTTGCTCATACAAAGAAAATGACTGATGATTTTTAACCAAGGAGTGTAAACTGCAGGCAGGACCAGAACTATGTTCTGCATAGGTTTTTTGATTGTTTTTTTATATATATACAAGTTTGGCGGGGTGTTTTGGATCATGAAAGCTGCTTTCTGGGTAAAAAATAAGTTTTAAACTGATGCTTGTGCTTCTGGCTATGGACTTCACCAAACAGTTACTCCTGATGTGCCAGTTTCTCAAATTCACAGATAAACTTTCTGAAATATTAACTGCCTTCTTTCTCATTTTAGGCATATGTTTTACAAGTGTTCTGCTGCATTTAGAAACGTCCACAAAATTTTGGAGGTGTTAGGGAGCCTGAATGCTGCAGGCCAGAGATGAGATTGTAGTACTTTCTTGTATTAATACAGTATTGATCTCAATATTTCTGAGAGGAGAGAAATGGAATATGTAAGAGGTAGAAAAACAAAGAACTTTATGATTGGAGGTACGAGAGGAGAGGAAAATTACATTTAGTTTTCACCCTAACACTGATTCTTGATTAATGACTGTTCACCTTTCAAAGCAATTTTTCTTCTCTCTTGTACCATTACTTCTGTTTTAAACAAACATCTAGCAGGTCAGTAAAAATACTCTTCTAAATTGGGTAATGGCAGTTCTTTACCAGGCCTTAGCCACCCACTGCAATAAAAATAACACTAGTGCCACTTTTCAGTAAAAAGCAAGAAATAAAAGAATCAGAGGAATGACAACAATAATGCAGCCATAATAAGCAGAATTACTCTGTGTCCATTATCTCAACTTAGTCTTTCTTCTTTCTTTTCAGGTCCAGTCAGAAATTCTTAAATTCCCTAAAGAAATTCCCAGAAAAGCAAATGGAAAAGCGCCTACATCCACCTCTTTGATCCATCTACCACTCATCAGGAATAGCTACTTCCCACTTAGTCTGTGAATATTAATAGATACTCAGGATGCTGGTGAAGCTTTTTTGTTTCTGGACTGGGGAGCACATGAAGAGGCAGTGGCATCTTTGCTCTTCTCATTCTGCCACAAACACTGAGGATGCTTCTGCATGGGCTCTGGTGCAGGGGCGTAGCACCTGAGCAGCTTGCACATTCTCATCTGAGGTTGAAAGTCATTTGTCAAGCCAGTATTGTTCTTGAGTTCCCTCAGCTTTCTGAAAGCAAGAGGGCAGATGTGTTAACTCCAGGGAAAAAATTAAAATGTGCTAAATGCATACCTGAACTGTATTTTAAGGGCTAGTTACTTTTCCTTTCAGTGGCTGCTCTCGTAGAAAGACTTTGCCAAGCTGAGCATTCTTTTCTCTGTTTCTGCCACACAATTTTGGGAAGTTTGTCTCACAGAGCTACCTAGAGAGGAAGGAGTGGCTGCAAAGCAGTAACGTTAACGTGGTTAACTATCTGCATGTAATCAAAGGCTATTCTGTGAGTTGGAAAAACGCATTTGGCTACGATTCAGTGAAATTCCTTCCTAATAATCTTTTGAAGAAGTTTTAGTCCACTTGCAGCCAAAACATTCCAGTAAAGCAAAGGCTTGAGCATTCTATCACTTTGATTTAAAAGGAAGGTTGCATACAGCTGCACAATTACCTTTGTAGGAAGGACACAATGATGTAAATGTAAAAAAGTTATTGCAGACAACAAAATAGTGGCCAACATGAACTACCCCAGGGGTTAAGTCTTACCTGAAAAGATGAGATTTTCATGCATTGAAGCTGAACAAGTCTGAGTTCATGCACTGCATAGAATATTTCTAAACCCTCAGAGGGTGGGGGGTCAAAGATAGAGAAGGAGACTCGGAAAGGAAGGCTAGAGACTTCTTGGAGCTGAAGCTTTAAGAAAGAAAAAAAAATAAATTACTTGAGGAAACCACACANTTAAAATAGATTCTTTATTTTCAGAAACTATTTTTAATTTAAGCACTGAAAAAAACAACTTTTGCCTTTTACTAGCCTTTTTAATCAAATACTCTAGGATAAATATTATCAGCTCTTTAGTGTTTCTCTGTTAAAGTGAAAATAGACCAGCAGCACTGAATGAGGCTCTTAAAAGTGCAGGTTTTTATTTTAACTAAATTCCAGGATGATACTAAAACTGCAGTCAGAGGCTGGAATCTAAAATCATTTAGAAAAATTTACTTAAAATACTAAGTGTTCTTTACCAGTATTCTAGACTAATGAATAGAGACAAACATCTTAATCTGAGCTAAATCCTCTTGACATTCATTTCTGTGTCCTCTGCCTTTTTGTAGCTTGATACTTGACTTATGAAGTCATTCTCAGATGGACTGAGGGTGAGGGCATGGTGTATGCTATAGTTCCAGAACTCTGTGAATTAATGCTGCTCTGTATTTCCTCAAGGAATGAGCACATTCAGTTTGCATTTATTAAGAATAGANGTTAACGTGGTTAACTATCTGCATGTAATCAAAGGCTATTCTGTGAGTTGGAAAAACGCATTTGGCTACGATTCAGTGAAATTCCTTCCTAATAATCTTTTGAAGAAGTTTTAGTCCACTTGCAGCCAAAACATTCCAGTAAAGCAAAGGCTTGAGCATTCTATCACTTTGATTTAAAAGGAAGGTTGCATACAGCTGCACAATTACCTTTGTAGGAAGGACACAATGATGTAAATGTAAAAAAGTTATTGCAGACAACAAAATAGTGGCCAACATGAACTACCCCAGGGGTTAAGTCTTACCTGAAAAGATGAGATTTTCATGCATTGAAGCTGAACAAGTCTGAGTTCATGCACTGCATAGAATATTTCTAAACCCTCAGAGGGTGGGGGGCCAAAGATAGAGAAGGAGACTCGGAAAGGAAGGCTAGAGACTTCTTGGAGCTGAAGCTTTAAGAAAGAAAAAAAAATAAATTACTTGCGGAAACCACACAAAAATAATCGAACAAGAAAGACTGATGGGCTTACTGAAACAGTTGGATTTACAATGCTAAACCAAGTCTTTTTTATCCTGTTTCTGTGTTCCTTTTTAGACAGGTAGGCACTTCAGGTCTTAGAATAAAGCTATAGGCTTTATTTCTAGCAAACGTATTCTAACACCACGTGAAAGCGTGAAAAACATTGCTCTAGGTAAAGGTAGTGAATATCTCTGCTCTTTGCAGTGTGGTGACAGTGGGGATTCAAGTGTGGGAAAAGCACACTTGAATAGGGATTAATGCTGATGCAGTTATCACCTAAAGATTGGTTGATGCAGAAAGAGTAATTGGTCAATGGTTTTCGTTTTAGAATGTGTTCTTAAAATAGATTCTTTATTTTCAGAAACTATTTTTAATTTAAGCACTGAAAAAAACAACTTTTGCCTTTTACTAGCCTTTTTAATCAAATACTCTAGGATAAATATTATCAGCTCTTTAGTGTTTCTCTGTTAAAGTGAAAATAGACCAGCAGCACTGAATGAGGCTCTTAAAAGTGCAGGTTTTTATTTTAACTAAATTCCAGGATGATACTAAAACTGCAGTCAGAGGCTGGAATCTAAAATCATTTAGAAAAATTTACTTAAAATACTAAGTGTTCTTTACCAGTATTCTAGACTAATGAATAGAGACAAACATCTTAATCTGAGCTAAATCCTCTTGACATTCATTTCTGTGTCCTCTGCCTTTTTGTAGCTTGATACTTGACTTATGAAGTCATTCTCAGATGGACTGAGGGTGAGGGCATGGTGTATGCTATAGTTCCAGAACTCTGTGAATTAATGCTGCTCTGTATTTCCTCAAGGAATGAGCACATTCAGTTTGCATTTATTAAGAATAGACCCTGGGAATGGATTATTTCTTCCTTATAAGGAGCCTTGTGTTAGGATCTGTTGGGACAGTTTAACTCACTGCTGAGTTATTAGGAATAAAAGTATCACTATTTGAAGTAAAACGATAGTGTGCAAATGACTTCTTAAATGCATTACACAGATTTAGATCATTCAGAATGTTGAAGTCTTGGAATAGAGGAATAAAAGTGTCGCACCTTATTGTAGAGTTTGAACTTGGCATTTGTAAAAAGTTAAAAGGAGAAAATCTTTCCTCTGAGAGGACTCCAGATTCAATGTCTTGGTGGGTTTTGTGTGCCTTTGTGTAGATATGAGCTGCAAAACACATGAACACTCAAAAGTAAAAATAGCATGTTCCTCTCACAGGCTATTGTAAATGTTATTTTTAAAGGATTATATTTTTCTAATATTAAAAGCAAATTTGATGAAAATTTTGGATCTTAAAATGTGTTTTTCCATGTATTCTCGCTCTGTACTGCGCATACATACACTTAATTCCAGTGAAGTGGTTTAAAAAAACCCATACATATTCCTTGAAGCTTTATCCTCTTCTGGTCAGACATTCTCCACCAAAAATGTGGTAGGCCGGTTCAGAAGTTACCAGGTGCAAAAGGCACTGGTCAGTCTACCAGCACTTCTAAGAATACCTAAACACATATAATGTACAGAAAGTGAAATGGGCTGGTGGTTTTAAAGGAAATGTGGGACTGCTGTTTTGTGGACAAGCATGCTACACCAACAACCCCTCTTTTGTCTTTTCAGGCATCCTTCCTGTAAACTGCACTTTACTTCGGACTTCCTTGCATTAGACCAAGTAACTACCTTGCAGTGGCAGGTAGCATAATAATCCTTGGGCAGAAACTGCAGGGAGGACGTGCTATTGTCAGGGGAAAAGGCATTGCTTACCTAGGTTTTCACATGTGGCACAGAAAGTGAAACAACATACACTAAATTCTCAGAAGAGCATTTTCTGGCATGCTAAGTCCTGGTAGAATGGGGGTTTTAATTGGCTTTAAAGAGAACAAACAAACAAACAAAACACAAAACAACAACAAACCAACCCCCTTCTTTCTCCCAGTTCAGGAATCACAGAAACATTAAGGTTCGAAAAGACCTCCAAGACCATCCAGCCCCCTTTGATCACCACCTTATCAACTAGACCATAGCACTAAGTGGATTGTCCAGTTATTTAGTGAACCCTTCCAGGGATGGTGATTCCACCACTTCCCTGGCCAGCTTGTTCCAATGCTTGACAACCTTTTCAGTGAGGAAATTCTTCCTGATGTCCAACCTGAGTCTCCTGTGGCACAGCTTGAGGCCATGTCCTCTGATCATGTCACTAAGTTGTGTGGGAGAAAAGACTGACCCCACCTGCCTACAACCTCCTTTTTCAGGTAGTTGCAGAGAACAATAAGAATAATAACCTCTGAGCCACCTTTTTTCCAGGATAAACAACCCCAGCTCCCTCAGCCATTCCTCATATGAATTATTCTCTAGACCCTTCCTCAGCTCTGTTGCCCTTCTCTGGACTCACTTGAGCACCTCAGTGTCTTTCTTGAAGTGAGAGGCCCAAAACTGGACACAGTACCGGAGGTGCAGCCTCACCAGTGCTGAATATAGAAAGACAATTACTGCCCTAGTCCTGCTGGCCACACTATTTCTGATACAGACCAGGATGCCATTGGCCTTCTTGGCTATGTGGTGACACTGCTAGCTCATGCTGAGCTGCTGTCAACCAGAACCCCCTGGTCCTTTTCCATCGGCACATCAATCCAGCCTGTCCAGATCCCTCTGCAGGGTCTTCTTGCTCTCCAGCAGGTTAACACTCCCACCCAAGTTCTTGTTGTCCACAAGTTTACTGAGGGTACATTTGATCCCGTCATCCAAATCATCATTAAAGACATTAAAGGGAAATGTCCCCAGTATTGGGGAGCCTTGGGGAACCCCGCTAGTGACTTGCCACCAACTGAATGTGACACCATTCACCACCAACAGGAATTTCTTCATGTGTTTGCCAATCATCTGTGAACAAAAAGGCTGATTTAGCTAAGTAACACTTGAATGAAACAACTGGCATTCTCTTAAAAAGCTTGGGTACAATGTCTACTTCCTCTTACTTGGTCCCCAGTGATTGCATTTAACAAGCTGGGGAAAAAACTACGCTTTAGTTCTTGTTTCTTAACAGTCTGTGTAAAATTTTATTCCTACTGGTACTTAAATTCTTTGTTTACAAGTATTTGAACAACATTGCACATGTGCCTCTAGTTTTCCCGGAATTGAAACACTCAGTCAGGATTTACAACTCTTTTCCTGGGTTGTATCAGAGACAAACTTACAAGGCAGTGCCTAAATACAAGAGCTTCTGTATAGTTCAGACACCCTATGAAATCAGAGACCAGAATTTTTCTGTGTGTTTCAAAAATGATGCTGTGGTATCTTGTTAAGCTTCACTTGGTTTAAGAGGAGTAGTTAATAGACCAAATGCAAGGGTATAACATCTTGATGGGTTGTTTTCACTTCTTTTTGTCCCCCATCCAGATTTTATCTTCTATTTTTATCTGTATAGCAGTATTTGATGTCAATGCCATTCTTTGGGGTCAATGCCATTCTTGACCAAAGTGTCATTTAAGTTCTTTTTCAGATTGGATTTAACTAATAAAACTTGGACATTTTTTCCAGAACTTTAGAAAGTATTTGAAATTTTGTAGTTCAAGGGCTAATTAGAGTGTTGTGCACTTGTTTTAAGAAGTTATCCATGCAACCTGGAGTGACTGAGCTGTGGAATACTGCATCCATTCAGAGCACTCATCTTTCAAGGTTACACACAGCCTACTAACATATGTTTTGGCTGATACTGATATAATTTCACCTTTATTTTATATTCCAGCTGTAAGTAAAAATTTTCATTTGTCTTTCAAGTAAAATTTTCATTGTGTATTTGTCATGTTTCTGTCCCTTATTTTTCTTTCCCATCTTCTTTTGACTATGCTGTTGCCAGTACATTGTACACTCTGTCCCAACTCATGGGACAAAATGGACAAACTTTCCCTCCACTTGCCTTCCTTCTTCGTATTCTTCCTGTCCTGCAGTCTTGGAAATTGTACTAGAGCTAATATGTCAAGCTAAGCCTTATAATCAAATTCAAAAGATAGAGATAAGCTATGGTTAGAGCTTGCAGTGAAATTGTCAGAGAAATCAGTGCTTCTTTCTCCTTCACTAGCTTCAAAGGCTTCACTGGAATCCCTTTCTTGGAGCAGGGATTTAATTTTTTTTCTACCGGTCTGTGACTAAACAACATCTAACTTTTGAAATTGCTCTGAATAACAACATCTGACTTTTGAAGTTGCTTTGTATAGAAAGGGAGAACATTCTTCTTTTTTGTCTTTTGTGCTCCAGGGATTAAGATGAGCTGAGAGATACGCCTCTGCTGCACTTCGACACTTGGAGTAACAGTGGCACAATGTACTCTTATATTTCCAGAAACTTAGTGCTTTGAGCCTCTTCCAGGGTGGGTATTCCAGGAGATGCAAGAATTTGGCAGGTTTGCCACCAAAAAGGAAATGACCTCTTGATACTTAATACATCCCCATACTACTTTGCATCAATAAATTATGCAGGACTCATGAGACAGCTGTCCAATTGCTAGACAGTGTCCTCTCCTGGGCTGTACTGGGGTCCTTCAGAGGGAATAGATGCAGGTGTCGCTGGTGTGTTGCAAGCACTGCAGAAGATACCATGTCAGATGCTGTGGCTGAGTTTAGGCAGACGTCACCATCATTTACCCTGCAAGATACTGTGGTCCATGAGCAGGAGGGGTAGAAATCTCTTGCTGTATGTTCACATAAAAGACATTTTTAGTGATTTTAAAAATGGAGCCTCTGGTAAGGACAGGTGTATGAAGTCTCTGAAATCCTCTAGTTGTAGTAAAGGTCCAACATTATGTTACTGTTCCCCCAGTCTGGCAAGATGGAAGAGTGTCTCCAGTAGCTTAACTCAAACTGCTTCCCAGTCAGTAACTTGTTATAGACAGCACAAAAGTCACCTTTTTCTGTGGTTTCAATGGTTCTGAGTAGCAGTGAAAGCACAGCTGCTCAAGGCAGCAGCACAGGCACCAAAGCTCACCATGTGCACAGACTGCAATGACCAGTATCAGGTTGGTTTACGTCCTTTCAATTTATCTCTGTAAACATGAAGTCTTTGATTTTTGATTTTTTAAACAAAAATATACCTGCTGCAGTTGCATGGCTGCTTTTGAAGTTCACTAGGAAAGCTAGAGAACTTTTCTTTAGAAAAGAAACAAGAAATCACTAGGATATGAGGAGTGAAATAACGGAGGAAGAGAAGGGTATAACTCATGTCAGATTTGAGGGATTAATCTATAAACCCTATCCCTTGCCAACTCCACCCTCTAAATGGCATTTACCACCAGGGAAATTGGTTTCACCCTGAACTGATTCTAACATCCACAAAATCCTCCTAAAATAGGTCTGGGCCTTGCAAAAGTTGCAGTTTCCTCTCCCACTAATTGATGCTATGGTGACAAGCTCCACCTGATACTCATGAGCCTGGTCACCACATCTGCTAAGGGGAAGGAAGGCAACTTTTCCCCTTTGCCCAGAATCTCTTGCCTTGTCTGCAGTGGTGGTCCTAGAGTGAAAAATTGCTGCCAAGTTTGAGCACTTCTTAAAAGGTGTGGTGTCCTTCACAGTGACAACCTGGAAATGAAGACGCAATCTCTGCTTACTCAGGGTTTAGGAAGTGTACATGAAGAGGAAACACTTCAAGAATACCAGGGGATTGGCCTAAGTTGCATTATTGCCATTGAATGTGGGTTTATTTCATACTGTTTACTAAATGCAGAGTGTAACTATGGCAACATTCAGGACATGGTCTGTATGGCTGTGCCAACATGATACTGAAATTAGCATTCAGAAGGCAACTGTTTGAAAGTAGCCTGAGAATTGAAAAGGAATGTTTCAGACTACAGTCTGTGTGGGAATACACTTTAGCATCTGCAGCATGAAAATTATGCAAAAAATACTATTTTAGTTTATGCTGATATCAGCAAGAATATTTGTGGTATCATTTGTATAGATCTTCCTTTGATGAGTAAAAGCATAATGTTGTAAACACTAATAGCCAGTAGTGATTCAGACTAGCTGCATAACAGCCATAATTTTGTGTGAACTATACATAAGAAATACAACTACTAGCCTTTTATGATCAACTTTAGTGCAAAGATAGTTAAAATCTTTTTTCCAAGTTTACTTGGGGGACAAAAAAAAGAAAAATGACAATTCTTAGACAAGATGAAGGTTCTACTATCTGCATATAAAGAAAAAAGGTGTGGGGTGAATGGAAATAGAAGAGGAATATAAAAGGAAACTTTAGATCTGATTAAGTCCCCTGCTATCCCAGTTATAAACTGTTGATAATCTTAGTTCTATTTGTTGCAAGTTGTGATGTTCTTGCAGAAATCCTTTATACAGGAAGTTGTGGTCTGACAGAATGAAGATTGAATTATAGCTTGATTCTTCTTGTCTCTCCACCAGTCACTTCTTTCTGGAAGAAGCAGAGTCAATATAACTGCACTTTTCTCTTTGAGTCCTACCAGCTGCTGCAAGTAATGCTGAACAAAAATAATCCTCTGGTTACTCTGCCTGCACTTTTATCTGTGGTTAACTTTGCTGTTTTTGTTTAAGTCAGTCTCTGCTTTTGTGTGCATCTGTCACCTAGCAGGAAAGAAATGTTTATGTAAATAAGTTTCACAAGTCCTTTAGGAAATGTGGAGGAAAATGCAGAAGTGCTTTTAACTAAGTTTGGAAAGTTGGCTAGATTTTAAGCTGGCTCTGCCCTCTCAACAGATGCTCAGAACAGTGACTGTTCTTTGTTCCTACAAGACACTGTCTTAGGATAACACATCAGCCAGCCTGATAGAATATTTTATGCAGAGTTGCTACTCCATGTAAGTCAGTGCTGTAAATGGCACTTAGATCTGCAAAGAACACAACATCATTCATGTCCCTTGCTCTCATGGGTAAATGTGGTGCATTTATAAAGGGTTAGGTTAGTCCTCAGAATCATATGGATCTATAGAAATGATGGAAATGTTGATAGTAAAACACAAAAGATTGAATAATTAAGTATTTTTTTCTTTCATAGAATCATGGAGTGGTTTGGGTTGGAAGGGATGTTAAAGATCATCTACTTCCAACACACCTGCCACAGGCAGGGACACCTTCCATTAGACCAGATTACTCAAAGCCACATACAAGCTATCTTTGAACACTTCCAGGGATGGGGCATCCACAACAGGTGATGAGGCAACCTGTGCCAGTGCCTGACAATAATGAGTTTCTTCCTAGTCTAGTCTAAACCTGTGCTCTTTCAATTCAAAGCCATTACCCCTTTTTCTATCACTTCATGCCCTTCTTGAAAGGCTTTCTTCAGCTTTCTTATAGCCCTTTAGGTACTGGAAAGCTGCTCTAAGGTCTCCCCAGAGCTTTCTTTTCTGCAGGATGAATAACCACAACTCGCTCAGCCTTTCCTCACAGGAGAGATGCTCCATCTCTTTGATCATCTTTGTGGCCTCCTCTGGACCTTCTGCAACAGGTCCATGTCCTTCCTGTGCTGAGGACCCCAGAGCTGGATGCAGCACTGCAACTGGGGTGTCACCAGAGTGGAGGGGCAGAATCTTCTCCCTTGACCTGCTGGCCACACTGCTTTTGATATAGCCCAAGATACATTTTTTTTCTGGGCTGTGAGTGCTCATTGCCGGGTCATGTCCAGCTTTTCATCAACCAGCACACCCTTGTCCTTCACAGCAGGGCTGCTCTCAATCCATTGTCTGCTCAGCCTGTATTGGCACTTGGGATTGCTTCAACCCATCTGTAGGACCTTGCACTTGGTCTTGTTGACCTTTCTGAGGTTTGCAAGGGCCCATTTCTGAAGTCTGTCAAGGTCCCTCTGGATGATGTCCCTTTCCCTCCAGTGTGTCAGCTACACCACACAGCTTGATGTCAGTGGAAAACTTTCTGAGGTTGCACTCAATCCCACTGTCTTTGTCACCAACAAATACATTAAACTATGCCAGTCCAAATACCAGACCCTGAAGAACACCACTCATCACTGGTCTTTACTTGGACTTAGAGCGATTCACAACTTTTTGAGTGTGACCATTAACACCAGTTTTTTATCCACTGAGTGATCCATTCATCAGATTTATCTCTCCAAATTATTCAAGGATGTCATGTGGGGCAGTGTCAAATGCTTTGCACAAGTCCATATAGATGGCATCAGTTGCTCTTCCCTCATCCACAACCTCTGTAACTCCATCATAGGAGGTCACCAGATGTGTTAGGCACAATTTGCCCTTAGTGAAGCCACGTTGGCTGACCCCAATCACCTCTTTATTTTCCATGTGTCTTAACATAACATCCAGGAGGATCTGTTCCATTATCTTTCCTGGTATCAAGGTGAGACTGACTGACCTATAGTTCCCAGACCTTTCTTATTTCCCTTTTAAAAAGTAGAGGTTCTTTTTCTACTCTTCTTCATTGGGAACTTCATTGTACTGCGACAACTTCACAAATATGATGGATGGTGGCTTAGACACTTCCTCTGCCAGTTCCCTCAGGATCCTTGGATACATCTTACCAGCTTCCATGGACCTGTGCACCTTCCTGTTCCTTACATGGTCTCAAATATCACCTCCTCTAGCCGGTGTTTCTACATTGTCCCAGTCCCTGCACTAGATTTAATTTAAATTTCCCTCACTGTATTTAATTCTGTCAGGGCTTTAGCTTTTCTAGCCTGATCCCTGGTTGCTCAGACAATGTCTCTGTATTCTTCCCAGGGTACCAGTTCTTGCTTTCACTCTCTGTAGACTTTTTTGTGTCTGAATTTGTCCAAGAGCAACTTGTTCATCCACGCAGGTCTTCTGGTACTTTTGTTCAACTTGCTGTTTGTTGGGATACATCTCTCTGGAGTTTGAAGGAGCTTGAACCTTGAAGATTAACCAGCTTTCTTGGGTCCTTCTTCCCTACAGGACTTTATCCCATGGCACTCTACCAAGCAGATCCCTGAAGAGGCCAAAGTCTCCTCTCCTGCAGTCCAGGATAATGAGCTTCCTGTGCGCCCTACTCACTGCCCTAAGGATCTCAAACTCCAGCATTTCATGGTCACAGCAGCCCAGGTTGCTCTTGAGCTTCACATTCCTCATCTGCCTCTCCTTGTTGGTGGGGGCAACGTCCAGTGCAGCTCCTCATTCAGCCCTCCACCACTTGGAGAAGGAAGTTACTGTCAGCAACCTCCTGGATTGCCTGTGCCCTACTCCTACTCTGTTGTTCCTTCAACAGATTTAGGGTGCCTAAGTCCCCCATAAAGACCAGGGCTTGTGAATGCCCTGAATGTCCTGAACTTTTATCACTTCACAAAGGGAGAAAACACATCCTGTTCCAGCAGTAACTCAGAAGTGTGCTAGCCATCAACTAGTTTTAAAGTAACACATTCAGATAACTACAATACAGTGTTTATACTCAAACTAACCAAACAGCTACCTGTATTGCTACTCTCTGTTTGCATTAAATTTAAAATTAGGATTTTTTGTTAAAAGTATTAGCAGTGAAAGGGCTAAAGAGGACAATCCACATGATCATTAGCTAGCATCTCTCCAGGCAAAAAATTTATAACTGATATGTAAGCTAGTAAAGGAAATCAGTAGAAGTAATGTTGGTCAATATGGGTATAGGAGAAACAGTTCTGAGCACAGTTTTATTAAACAACACACCTCATTAAAACTGTACTGTTTACATAACAATACTGTTTATGTACTATTTAGACTTCCTCCAAACATTTTGACTTACTGCTCCGTGACATTTTTATATGTCATGCTAATTCAATCAACATGACCTGTTAATTAGTAGAATATTGATTAACTGGCAGCCAAAATCAACAGTAAATGGAGGATCCTTAATGAGCAAGTATATTTATATTGGAGTTATTTTAGGAATTGGTTTTTGCTATGTGTTATTTAATGCTTGCTTTTAAGTACTTCAAACATTGAACCAAGTTACTAATGATACTCATAGATGACATAAAAGACTGAATATGTGATAAGCAACAAAGGTAAGTCATTGATGCAGTCCAGATGGCTTTAATAAGTTAGGGACAATCAGACAAGTGTTTTGTGGATAACTATTAAATAGTAAAAGCAGTATGTCCTTTTTACCTGTATATTTAGTCTGTCCACTAAATACCAGATCAGAAGAATAGAGAAGACACAAATTTGGAGCCATTGAAGGCCAG
>VWZD01004080.1:0-44570 GCA_013396695.1 Sakesphorus luctuosus | reverse complement strand
AAAATTTTCTAGCAAACACAGCCTTTTGTTGTAGAGGAGTCTAAGCATCAAATTTTTTGTCCTGGGCTTCCATGTATACTTTGATTCTGATCATCTCTAAACTGTTCCCTTAAGTTACATACTTACATAACTTTATTTTGGCACCTCAGAGTAATGCTAAAACATCCACATTCTATAACTTGACTCTACTTTTGAACCTTGAGCCAGTATTTTTAAATATGTCCTATATGCATCACAACTTCTGTTACCCTTTCTCTTCCTTGCATGATGTTTTCATATGTATTGGTACAGCTAGAACAAAAAGAAGACTAAAACCAGGTCTGCAGACAATCCCTATAGTCTAACCATCAGTCATGTTATAGTAAAGCTGATGCTGCTCTTTCCTTTTCCATGTTCGCAAATTTGTGTTTTACTGGACCTAAGAAGAATCGAAAATGCTGGTTTGAATTTTAATTTTTGTTGTTGTTGTTCAAGATTTTTTGTTGGGGGATTTGGAGAAGGAGCGAAGAGATGCAGAGAGATTTGTCAAGGAAGGTAACAGTGAATGAACTCTGAAATATGGTGCTTTGGTCAAAATGCCTTGTATAATTCTTGGCTATACTAATAGAAATCTCTAGGGACTGCATAGACAATATCAGTCACAATTTTTCCTTAATTTGCTCTGTGCAGTTTAGAATTCAAGAAGACTTGGTAGACAGAGAAGGTTGAGAGAAGAGTCAGAAAAGTCATGGATTCATGTGACATGATATGAGGAAGTTTTTCTCTCTGGTTTATCAAACAAAAATCTGTATTGACTGTAGTCCAAAAGTATCTGCAATGGAATCGGAACGTGATGCCTGGCTTCTCCATCTAGTTGACAGACAGAACAGGATCCAATTGCTGAATCAAACTAGAACAGAGTGGTACCATTTTCCCTAAATACAGTTTAATGTAAATTATAATAGGATTTCCATCTCTAGTTTTTCCTCAAGAGATGTCTGTCTTAACAGATGTATCCTAACTCAACTCAGCAGTACTTCAGGACACCTCAGAGACTTCTGTGACAAAACAAATCATCTCAGTGGATAGTCAAAGTGAATGTTCTAGCTTTTTGTTCTTCCTTCAGATCTTCCATGGGTTTATTTCATGATCCCTTTTTTTATCTGTGGAGGGTAACATTTGTACTGCAACTTCAGGGCAGATGCAGCTGTTTAGGAAAGGATATATCTGTAAATGGTGCAGTGTGGCAGGGGATTCAGACTGCGTAAAAACGTGTACATGTACATGGAAGACAACCAGCCACACATGGAATTTTAGCACTCCTTTGTCCTGTTTATTCCAGTCTTCTGAATTAATAGTGTATCTGGTGATTCTGTGCCACTGTATAAGGTTGTGATTGTATACAGAAGGTGGAATACCTTTCTGGATTAGTGGTTTTGGCTCATGTATTGTATGTATTTGAGCTGTTGTATGTTTTTTAATGCCTGTATGATTTGAAATGCAACAAGAATATGTCCCTATTGACACTTGGTTTTTTAGTTTGTCCAAAACTTCCAACTTGTGTTTTGGTTCTTGTTTGTAAAGTGGTATTTAGTCCTTCAGATAAAAAGTGCTGAAGTACTTAGCAACATTAGCTTATCATTATTTACAGAACATCAGCTCCCTCTTTGTGCACAGAAAACTAAAATTATATCCTTCCTTGGCTGAAATCTTCCTTTCTACAAGTAATAAAAGATGCAAATATCCCTTACAATGGCCATTTCAGCCTTGCAGCTTGGGGCAAAGCCACATTGGCAGAAGGACAATGTCTTTCCTCTAATGTCTACGAAGCCTCTCTGAACTTGACCTGAATATGAACTTATACAAAAATGAGTTCTGTACAGTGAAAAGAACTTGAAAACAGAGTATAATTATGTAAGAAATCTAAAATAAGTTGGGGAGCATGTTTCAATGAGATCAGCATTCCAAGCAGTCCCTAACAAGAACTGGATATTTATATCTCTGTTGTCACTCATTTTTCTTTCTGACTAATCATCTGAATTTTTGTGTTAAACTTCCTCCAAGCTGAAACATACCTGACAGCAATTCCTCTCAACAGGCCTTTGGTGCAAAGTTGGCTTTGGTATCCAATACAAGTTTCCCAACTTCTTTAACAACCTCAATAGTGGTAAAGAAAGTATATGTTTAAAAAAAGGGGGGAAAAAAAAAGAAATAAAAGGCTTCATGAAGGACACTATGTTTTCCTGTCCCACACTGAAGTAGCTAATAAATTGCATGATCTCTAGAAGTCAAGAGAAGGAAGAGCCACACTAGTGTCATGGAAGTAATAAGTAACACTGATCACCTCCTCACTGCAGCACTGACCAGGGCAGAATTGGACTAATTGCAGCCATTGGTATCAGTAGCTCCAGACTTCAGCCTCTATTCAGATGAAGCCAGTTTTTTACTAAGCTACCAAACAGTATTTTGCTTCTGAAGAGATTCTTTATTCTCAAGCTGTCTTGCATATTCTTTGTAGTTTCACTGGTCCCCATTCATTGAAGAGTGATGTCTCACTCCTTCCTTATGCATCTTCATATCAGATAGCTGTTTGATTATACTTAAACTACTCTGGAAATCTATAGGTTAGTGTTGTGGTTTAACCCCAGCCAACAATCAAGTGCCATACAGCTGCTTGCTCCCCCACCATTAGGATCACTGGAAGGATAAAAGATGGAAAGCTTTTTGAGATACAGTTTAATATGAAAAGTAAAACACACACGCACAAGCAAAGCAAAATAAAGAATTAATTCACTGCTTCCCATGAGCAGGCAGGCATTCAGCCACCTCCAGCAGAGCAGGGCCCCGTCATGCATAAGAGTTACTCGGGAAGACAAGCATCATCCCTCCAAATGTACCCTCCTTCATCGCCCCCGTTCATATGCTGAGCACAATGTCATATGGTCTGGAATATCCCTTTGATCATTTGGTGTTATCTTTCCCAGCTGTGTCCCCTTCCAGCCTCCCATGCACCTCCAACTTCCTTGCCACCATGGCAGTATGAAAAGCAGAAAAGGCCTTGGCTCTGTGTAAGCCCTGCTCAGCCATAACAAAATCATCCCTCTATTATCAACACTCTGTTCAGCACAAATCCAAGACACAGCCCCATCCTAGGCACTGTGAGAAAGTTAACTCTATCCCAGCCAAAACTAGAATAGTAAGCAAAGCATCAGATGGTTAATATTCTTTATGTCATCTATCTGAACCTCTGGGGTGAGTTGTCCTATTTTTCCATGCCTTGGGAACTCCATTTTTGTACTGTGTACTTTTAAGTATCATCTTTCACTTTGAATCTCTGTGTGTCCCCTCCACGGCAAAGACTCTGCCTGGAAATTCTCGTGTTATAGGAGAACAGGTATACCTCATGCCTCCACAGTTGATTGTTGCCTTCTCCTCCCAGCATCTTGCTCCTCAGATGCTATTGTTTGTGTTCCAAGAGGGTCACAAGGAGAAACCCTGCAAAGCAGCACAGGATTTGCTTGTCTATTCACAGCTGCTTTTGACCATCATATCCCCCTTTCTTATGGGCACTGGAAGAAAAAAATTCTGATCTGTGGTTGTGGGGAAAGTAGGCAAAACCTTCTCCATCCTCCTAGCCCCGGTTTTACTTTCTGCCTTTGCATTGAAGAGGTTTCTCTTCTGAGAGAACCCAAGGGTCTAACTCCTGATGTGATCTTCCTTGGGATATACACTGGGCTTATGTCAAAATGCTGTGATAACAGTTTGTAGCAGCAGTCTAATTGCTGATCGAGGCTGAAAGTATTTCTGGCTGAAGTACTCTTGGAGGCTGTTTGCAACTCCACAGATATAATCTTGTTTCTGCTACAAAACAATGAGTCTAATCTGCACTGTAAATTACAATGAAATTACATCCACAAATTGGCAGGCATTCCCCAGACTATCACACCTTTATTTTAACATATGGACTGACTGACACAATCAGACCAAATTATTTTCCAGGCTTTTTGCTGTTTCCACTTGGCAGCATTTCTAATCTAAGATTCCTATAGTGAGTCTGTATCTGCAATGATAATTAAGATTTTCATCTGATGTAAATTATCATAGTTCCAGTAGACTTCAATGGATTTGATGATTTATGCCATCTGAGGTTCTGCATCTGAAAACTTTGTAATAAATATCAGCTGCTATTTATAACAAATCTGAAAAATGGTAGGTGCCTAGTGTGTGTCTGAGTCTATCTATCTTAATAGGTGTTACTCAGCTGCCAGCACACCCTTGCATACTGGAGGTTTAAAGTCCATTGCCTTTCATCTGAATACCTGGGATTATGTCTATTATTTTGTCCAAAAGGAAAGTTGAACAGAGACTGGCACAGTCCTTACCAGTGACTTTTGCAGGGAGACCCAAAAGCTCACATTCTCTTAGCAAGGCCTGTGAATTTGGCTCTGCTAGAAGCTACTCATATCTTTATACTGACCATGAACATAACATACATTAAACTTAAGCAATTTTTAGAGCAGTTGCCTAGATTTGCCACTTTAATGCATTTTAATTTTGGTTTCTATATTAATCTTCAAGCCATATGGACTTTATTCAAAGTTTGGTATCAATTTGAACTTGTAAAGGGTATGAGATTGCATGGATATCAACTCTTTCTATCAAGAGTATGATAAGAGTTTGTACGGTTTCACAGAAAACATGGTCTGTGACTTATTCAGAGGAACAGGTCTCTGACTTACTCAACAGAAGGAAGGGATGCTGTCCAGGAGGACCTGGACAAGCTTGGTAAGTGAACCAGTGTTCATGAGATCCAATGATGCCAAGTGCAAGGTGCTGCACCTGGATTGGCGCAATCTCCAACATCAATATAGGCTGGGAAATGAAGGGATTGAGAGCATCACTGCTGAAAAGGACTTTTGGGTGCTGGTGGATGAGAGGCTGGACATGACCCTGCAATGTGCACTCACAGCCCAGAAAGCCAGTTGTGTCATGGGCTGCATCAAAAGCAGCATGGCCAGCAGGGCAAGGGAGGGGATTCTGCTCCTCTGCTTTGATATGGTGAGACCCCACTTGGGGTGCTACATCTAGCTCTGCTTTCCCTAGCACAGGAAAGACGGACATGTTGGAGAGGGTCACGAGGAGGGCCACAAAGATGATCAAGGGATTAAGCACCTCTCCTGTGAGGAAAGGCTGAAAAAACTTGAGTTGTTAGGCTGGAGAAGAGAAGGCTTTGGGGATTCTTTAGAGCATCTTCCAGTACCTAAAGGGAGCGTACAAGAAAGACAGAGAGAGACTTTTTTGCACTGGTAGATAGTGATAGGACAAGAGGTGTTGAGGGGTTTCTTTCATAAAATGGTCTTATGAGCAATCCAGCCTGCATTAACTCTGTGAAACTGGAGCAGATATCAGCTAAGAAGCAGCAAGGACACACATCTGCTGTTGATCCTTAGGGGAGAAGTTTAACCCTAGGAGTTCTCAATGACTCCCCAGAAGTTTCTCATGAGAACACTTCGACTTTCACACAAGACTCTGGAGGTGCACCTGAAAACATCTACCATGAGTTCATATAAACACTGGACTTGTGAGATATGGATTTTAACCAATTAAAAGTTGTGGCCTGATGGTGTGAGGCTCAATTTAGCCAATAGAATGTGGCTTTAACCCTATATAAACCGTGTGCTGTGTGTAATAAAATGTCTTCACTGTAAACCTCATAGGCTTGTCAGGTGAAGTCCTTTCTCTCTGCAGAAGATTGTTTACATCATTGAGGTAATAATTTTAAGCTAAAATTAGAAAGGCTTTGTTGTGGTTTAACCCCAGCCAGTAACCATGTTGTGATTTGACCCCAGCCAGTAACCAAGTACCATGTAGCAGTTCCTCTGTGGGACTGGGGAGAGAATCATGAGGGTAAGAGCTACAAAACTCCTGTGCTGATGTACAGACAGTTTCATAGGGAAAGCACTCAAGCAAGGCAAAGCTCTCATGGGCCAGCAAGTGCTCACCCATCTCCAGAAGACCAGGGCCCATCATATATAATGGGTACTTGTGAAGACAAATACCACAAGCCCAAAAGTTCTTCCCTTACTCCTTCCTTCTTTCCCTCCCTTTATATACTGAGCATGATGTCATACAGTCTAGAACACCCTTTTGGTCAGCTGGGGTCACCTGTCCTGGTTGTGTCTCCTCCCAGCTTCCCATGTACCCTCAATTTCCTTGCCACTGTGGCAGTATGGAAAGCAGAAAAGTCCTTGGCTCTGTGTGAGCACTGCTCAGCAATAGGAAAAATATCTCCCCATTATCAGCCCTGTGTTCATCATGAATCCCAAACTCTACACAAATCCAAATTAACTACTACAACCAAAACTGCATAAGTTTACATTAGATGTCAAGAAGAAATAATTTGCTGTGAGGGTGGTGAGGCATTGGAACAGGTTGCCTGGAGAAGTTGTGGGTGCCCCAACCCTGTAAATGCTCAAGTCTGGGTTGCATGGGACTTTGAGCAACTTGATATGTCTTTACCCTCATTGCTGTTTGATCACTGTTCACATATTTGGGTGATTCCATCTTACTACAAAGGGGCAACATCCTCTGCCCATCCCAAACTGCAGCTGTTTTCCGGTTCTTACATTCTGCACCTTCCTGCCATCTTGTTCCCATGTGGTGGCCAAGTGTGTAAAGTAATCACCAAGGGTGAGAGAAAGGGCAACACAGGCAAAAAATGTATGGAGATCATCACTTCAGTGCACTTGCAGGAAGCCTGAGGTGTGGTTGAACTAGTCTGGTAATGTTCTGCCCTTTGGCACTGTTTCATGTGTACTCAGGAAATAATCAGCAGTACAGTCATATTTTTACATTTAGGGTATAGAGATAATTTGTGAGTACAATAAATATTTTGTTTATTCAGTACATGCTTGAATACAGTTTTACCAGCTTATAAGGAAAACTATTTATTCTACACTGCTTCAAAATATGCTGCTTACTTTTTACCATGCTAGTATGGATGAATATTGTAGGTTTTGTGTTGGACACAAATATGGCAACAATTTGTACTGTTTTATATGCTGACTAATTGATTTGAATTTATTTGCAGCTAACCAAAGTACAATATCCAAAACCTTATTTTAATTATGGATATTCAATTTTGCATTTGCTAGAACAAATAGATACCATCTTATATAAGAGATGAGTTTGGATGATAAAACGTAAAATGAGGTGCAGTACCTGAAACTTCTCCTTGGGTCTAGACAAAGGATGCCCCAGCCATTGAATAATCAGTCAGCTCCAGAACCCAGACTGCTAAACACCTTAGCAGCTGAAGAGAAAGTATCTGGGTTTCAGGGGAATCTTCAGAGGCAGGGATGGGAGTCAGCCCCAGCCTCTTCAACAAAGCTAGTTTTGCAGACTGTCATCCTGTTTTTTAAACTGTATAAGATGAGATGTAATCAATTACTTCTTATTTTACTATTCCCACCAATAGTCTTTTGAAAACTTAATCCAAAATATTTTACGAAGTTGAACTGGTAGGATTTCCCCTTCAGCTTTGAGAGAGGTTTTTCTTGTTCAAGGCCTCATTCAGGCCAGCATGGGTAATGCAGAAGCTTGGAAAAGGTTACAGGCCCAGGCCAGGCTGTCAGTGAGGGTCTTTTGTTAACTGCAACCCAGGTGGAGAGGACAGATCCCATGCCCATTTTTTTACCTTTCTTCTCCTTTTCAGATCACTTTCATGTCGTATGTTCCTACATGTCATGTGATTTACTAGATTTTGTTATTTGACTTAGGAAAATAATTTTCTGAATGGAAAGGACTTATCTCTTGGACTATTTTTATGTTTATTTAGCAATAACATGGGCTGTACTGTACTCTAGCAGCACAGTACATTTACCTGTCTAGAATCAAACCCAGCACGGACAAGTGCCAACAACCTCCTCTAAAGGAAATTCATCCATCAGATAGTGGCAGTTTTGGTACAGTGGCATGGAACTTTGAACACAGTGGAGCATCCACAGCTTCCTTTATACCTGGGCGTGAATGCATTCATCCCTCATAAAAGTTCAAAATTTGTAGAAATCCTCCTTATACAAAAGAGCTTTTTGCTCCCACTCACCTTGTGGGAGTGAACTCCAACTGCACTTTGCTTTTATGTAGAAGTCACCTGATGGGTTTTCTGTTTGATACTCTCTTGATTTCACAATGTGTCTTGTCCTTCTTGTAGTCTGAAATAATAAATAAAATCAGTAAATTTCTTTCTTCTTGGTGTTTACTGTACTGACAAAAATTTATGTGGTATCTGAGGTCTGTCCACCTCCAAATGTTGAATTGTTGTCTCTTTATATCTAGGAAATGGTTACTAATAATTTCCAGATTCTCTGTATTCCTATCAGGCTTTTTTTTTTATCTTGGTAGATGGTATGTTTTTACTTTTTTTTTAAATTCATTCTTACATGAGGTTACTCCTACTCAGACAAAAAAAAAAGGCATGAAAATGAGCAGCACAATATCTAATCAGTACTTTCTGCTAGCCCTTGTACAGATGGCTTTCTCCTAAAGATCTATCTGACTTCAAGCAGAAAGAATCAAATGCTACAGCAGGAGAAATCAATCTGAATTGACCTCTACACTTTTTTAAAATCAATTTTAAAGTATATTTGCAAATCTTAAAATAATTAGAGTGATAGTAGCAGAATAAATGACAAACATATTAAGAACATTACCATTACAATTAGTTCAAACAATGTTTCCCAATAAAGGTCAGAATTGGCTAACAGATTCTCTCATGCAAGAACATAAGGGCTGACTGATATTGACAACACCTCTTTTCTTCCTCATAATACAACAGTTTTGTGTGCACATATAAATTTGTGCAGCTGAAGTGTAGTCTTACTTGCTAACATTTAGCAATGCATATACATGCATTTGAATCACTATAATAACTGAACACATTTTTGTAAAGGTAACAGTATTTAATTTGAATTTAAATTTCTTGTCTTAAATAAGCATTTATGTTAGGGAGCTAAATCAGATGGCTTAACAACAAAGAGCAGTATGCTGATGAATTATGTATGTTACCTTCATTTTCTGCCTGCTGATAATTGACAGGTATCATGACACCTTCTACAAACTTCCTGTAATTATATGCCATATATCAAACACTGACTTACGTGTAGTGGTCCTCCACACACACACATACACACAAAAAGGTTTTATGTTTTATTTAAAGCTTATAGAATTTTTCAATTTTCTGTTTCACTTACTCTGTTTTGCAAGTGCTTTGCCACTCAACCCATGTCAACAATGTTATATTAATAAGATTTCTTCAGTGTTAATTTGTCAGAGTCACTCATTCAAGCAATGATTCCATCTTTTTGTTTGTTTTGTTTTTATGAAAACTAGTTAGACTAAGACAATACCAAAGGAAATATACCTACTAGTTGTTAAATTACCTGCTGTTTGGACACTTGTAGTAAAACAGCTTTCTCAGTCTCTGCTACAAAGTCCATGTCTTTACAGGCAGATACATTTCCATCATTATGTAGGAACTTTAACAAACCTAGTGTCCTAACAGAACTGATTCAGTAGCTAATTTTTTCTTACTAGTTTGCATTTCATTCAGATTAACTCCACCATAACAAGGATACATTAATTGTGTAGCTCTGCAACTGGACTCATTAGATGCAATACCTACTGATTAAATTTAACACTACTGGGTATCTTAGCACATGATTAAGAATTACTTTTCTTTTAATTCAGTGTTCTGTTTCTTGGAAGGAAATTAATTTTGCTGGGAATTATTTTAGTAAGCCTGTGATAATGAAGTAGAGCTATAATTAAAAGGGGGTATTAGTTACCTTGAAGGACTTTTTACTTATATTGCCTTAAATGCCCAAAATTATATTTTAATCAAAAAACCTACATTCAGTAAATTCTATGCTTTGTATATGTAAAAAACACCACTACTATATAATGTGGAAGTGTTCCCCACTATCACTTCATCTTTGACAGTAGTCACTACCAGAGATACTACCTGAAAAAAGCTCCTGCAATTATGGAAAGTAAATATGCAGAAAGAAAAATAGATACATATCTGTTCTGGTCCTATTAATTTTGACTTGATTTGTCATCTTCTTTAGAAAACTAAGCATATACTCTTATCCTGTATCATTGCCTAAGTTGGTTCAGTCTCATACCTTTGAGAAACAAGTGATGATACATTGTTTCTCACTGAATGAGAATAAACTATTAAATATATTTATAAAGCTCCTTTCGTGAAAAACCACTTCAGTTCTCAACATATAATACTCTAGGACTCTGGTAGAAGGTGACCACCCGTGAGTAGTCAATGATGGCAAAGGAAAGGATTGTACTACCACCAGCAAGTGACACTCCTGAAAAACACAATTTCAGAAAGGCAAAAAAATAAAAACCAAGCAGTGTTTTTTCTCTAAGGTGATGCCGTCTTACACCTTATCTCGCATACCCCTGTGAAAAATGGTATTGGGATGTTGGACCTCTCTGGCCTCAGAGCTCTAAGCACCTGACTGTAGACAAACAAGGTAAAAAGCAGTGTTTAGAGTTTTTAGCAGTATTTGGCAAATGCTTATATGAACAATTGTTAATGAACATAAGTAAATCCAGTTTTCAAACACTTAACATTTAGCTGAAGTAAATATAAAATTCACAGGGACATGCAGAAGGCACTCTACTATTTGTCTGAGTGCTAACTTAGAATCATAGAATCTATTGGGTTGGAAAAGACCTCCGGGATCATCAAGTCCAACCCTTGGGCCAACTCCAGTCCATTTACTAGATCATGGCACTCAGTGCCAGGTCCAATCTCTGTTTAGAGATCTCCAGGGATGGTGAATCCATCACCTCTCTGGGCAGCCCATTCCAATGCCTGATGACTCTCCCTGTAAAGAATTTTTTTCTGGTATCCAACTTAAATTTCCCTGGCAGAGCTTGAGCCCATGCCCCCTTGTCCTATTGCTGAGTGCCTGGGAGAAGAGACCAACCCCCACCTGGCTAGAACTTCCCTTCAGGTAGTTATAGACAATGATGACTTCTCTATTTCTGTCCTAGTGTTGAGGGCCTGTAGCTTATTCTCCATTAAAAATACTTCCTGAACTTTTTTTGAATGTGCCTTTAGGCAGAAAGTCACAAGGAGCTGTAACCACAATTTAAATAGAAATGGTCATGCTCACTCTCTTATTTTTATCTTGCATTTCCACCAACACACTAACCTTCTGCAGAATGCTTTGTTTTCTAGCTGCTGCTCATCCACCTTAGCCTGAAGGAGCACAGATGTCTCCCAGAAGGCTATCAGGTTCAGCAGGAGAAGCTTTCCAAATGATCTCATATTTATCTCCACCACAGGAGTATCTCAGGAAAATGAGCAGGCTGGGGTGCTTGGAGAACACAAGCCTTCCAGAGGCAGAGTGCCTCAGGGATATACAGCAACCACTCTAGAGAATGGAAGTGGCAAGTCAAAGACATTTCCATAAATGGGCTTATTCAGCCTGCTAAAATGAAATTTAGGAGAAGGTTGGATTACTTCTGACAAAAACGAAATGCAAGTGTCTTCCATTCTTTACCCCTGTAAAGAATAACCAAACAAACTTTCATAACAAAACCAACTCTGTGATCCCTTTTCATCTTTTAGTGGTCTCCTCACCTACCAGACTGTGTAGCAAAACCTAATTTGTTTAGGGCTAAATAATACCCCACTTTCTTCACAAGAGTGGTATGTATTTAGGCAAGTACTCTTATGAAATTAACAGGACTACTCCTTCAATGAAGAGTTTCAGGTTATGACCATGGCAAAGACCTTTTGATGTGAACACTCACAACAAAAGTGCTTACATAAGGGCTAATTAATATGGTAGAGCAGAAGTTATTATGTTATCTGAATTTTGGTGGTGGTGGGCAGCCTTACCTCCCACTGGGACACTCATACACTCTAGTTCCCCAACCTTCATAGAATCATTAAGGTTGAAAAAGACCTTCAAGATTCTTGAGTCCACCCTTTGACCAAACATCACCCTGTCAAGTAAACCATAGTACTAACTGGCATGTCAAGTCATTTCTTCAACACTCTTCAGTGGGATGACTCCACCACTTCCCGGGGAAGCTCATTCCAATGTTTAACAACCCTTTCAGTGAAGAAATTGTTTCTGATGTCCAACTGAACCCTCCCTGGCACAGCTTGAGTCCATTTCCTCTCATCCTGTCACTGTTTGCTTGGGAGAAGAGGCCAATCTCCTCCTGGCTACAACCTCCTTTCAGGTAGTTGTAGGGAGCAGTAAGGTCTCCCTGGAGCCTTCTTTCCTCCTGGTGGAACAAGCACAGCTCCCTCAGCAGTTCATCTTAAGATTATAACTTTTCTCTGGACACACCTCATCACCTCAATGTCTTTCTTGTAGTGAGGGGACCAGAACTGGACATGAGATTCAAGGTGTGGCTTCACCAGTGCCCAGTGCAGGGGTACAATCACTGCCGTGATCCTGCTGGCCAGTCTGTTCCTGATGTAAGCCAGGATGGCAGTGGCCTTCTTGGCCACCTGGGCACACTGCTGGCTCATGTTCAGCAGATGATGACCAGCATCTCAAGGTCCTTTTCTGTTGGGCAACTGTCCAGCCACTCCTCTCCCAGCATCATAATGCATTCTGAAGAGAGAGCATTGCATACTCTCCTAGCACAGGAACAGACCATCATGGGCATGGATGGGTGACTTTCCTAGCACCTAGTGGAATGATAGTATCATAGAATCAGTTGGGTTGGAAAAGACCTCTGAGATCATCAAGTCCAACCTTTAATCCAACCCCACTATGATTACTAGATCATGGCACTCAGTGGCACATCCAGTCTCACCTTAAAAACCTCCAGGGTCAGAGAATCCACCACGTCCCCAGGCAGGCCATTCCAATGCCTGACCACTCTCTATGTAAATAACTTCTTCCTGGTTGCCTGGGAGGAGACCAATCCCCACCTGGCTACAACATCCTTTCAGGTAGATGTAGAGGGTGATAAAGTCTCCCTTGAGGCTCCTCTTCTCCAGGCTAAACAACCTCAGGTCCCTCAGCCTTTCCTCATAGGAGCTGTGCCTAAACTGACCTTTCCCACAGAGGTGAGCTGCAGCTGAAGAGAACAGACCCACATATGGAAGGCTCCCATGCTGTCCTCTCAGGTGCAGGGAGCTTCTGACACAGTTTACACCTCTATGATTTTGAGGGTAGGCCTTCAAAGGGTGAGTTGAAAACACACTGGCCTATATTTTCCCTATAAAATAACCATGTAATTTCTACTTATTTTGGCACTTGAACCTACCAAAAAAAGAGTCCCAATGTGGTAAAATAGGCTGTCATTTTCATTTCAGGCTGACCTGATTAGTGTAGTTGCAAAGCTTGTTTTGCAATTCAGACCTTGTCATAGCAAATCCAAAATTATTTTCCTGGATAAATCCAATTAAAATATACATACTGAATCAGAACACATTTTCTGTAATTACCAAGCTATTCTGTGAAAAGGCTATTAAAATAGGCTAAGTTGTCTCTCTTACCCTGCCAGCCTTTCTTGCTCCCCCAGGGGCACCTTTCCAAAGCAGGGCTGTGCTTGGCAGGGAGGCAGGAGATCAGCCTGCATCTGCAGAGCTCCCAACTTCAGGCTGGCTTGCAGGCAGTGGTGCTCCGCTCAGCTCTAGTACTGTTCCTGTGGGAGAAAGGATTCCTGACAAGCCAGTGTCTAATTTAAATGGACGGCTCTCTCATCCTCTTCATTTGAAGTCCTCTCCTAGCTGGATATGCTTCTATCAGATCAGTCAGGGCATCAGCAGGCTTTGCTCTGTGTTTGCACAAAGACAGAAATATTTTAAATTATAATAGTCACTTGTTGTATTCTTCTATTTAATTAAAAAAAAATCTATGAAAAATTCCATAGGCAGTTGTTGGAAGTTTCCACTTTCTGTAAAGCTGACAGACATGTCATCAGCATTACTAATTCCGAGAATTTTGAAGACAAAATGCTTTTTTCGTTAGCTGGCCACTTTAATGTCTGTAGCAGCTTTGTGTTTGTAGGGTCTGATTTTTAACTGAGTGGCAGCTTAAATAGCTCAAAGAATTCATAACAGTTCCCCTCAGTTTTGTGCTACTATTTTCCCCACTTAAAACCATGGGACACTAGGCCAGGACGAGGGTGTCACAAAAACAGACTGCCATGAACAATCCTTCCAAAGCAATGGGGTTGTGAGCACGAGTGAGTACGTGTTCAGCACAGCAGGTAGAAGCATTTTTGAGAAAAGCTTTTTTCCATTTAAAAATAACAGTTGGTTAAACCAAGTATTTCCCAGGAATGGCACAGCTTTGACAACAGAAACAAGAACACAGAAATGTGAAGAGTGCCCCAGGGCCAGGGTGATTTTGTGGGATGAGAAGGAAAGGCATGCTCCCTGACCTAGTCAGATGCATTGGGAACAAAGAGGTTTTCCCACCTCCCTGGTCAACATCCTGACTGTGGAGCCATGCTCTGTCCTTCCTGCTTTGCTGCTGGAGATATTTCACTCCAGAGGAACGATCACAAATTGTCTGGGCTCGGCTGCAAGAGAGAGGCTGCGGATGCCCCTGCTGCATGAGGGTCCCAGGCAGGTGCCAAGGCTGAAGCTGGGAAATGCCAGTGCTTCTGCAGAACACTGCACAGATCATCGTGGGATCACTATTTCCTCCTTGCATTAGAAAGCACAATTTTACACTTTAAAATGTGAAATTAAGCATGTGGGATGAACATGCAAATAAAAGACTTTGTTAATGTTTTCATAGACAAAGTTGTTGTTTTCTATCCAGACTCCAACAAGACAAAAACATTAACAGGCTGTTGACATGACTGAGAGCTTTCTCGAATTTTCTAAGTTGAAATCGGATACCCATCTCATTTTTAATGCTATATATCACTTCGACCAAACAAATAGGAGGAAAAAACCCCTCCCTATATCCAAAACGTTTCTGCCCATATCAATAAACATCCTTGTACTGATGATGTTTAGATTATGACTTTATGTATCATTATATTTCAAAGATGCACTTTAAGGATTTACATGTTACAAATTCCAGAGTAATACAGAATGTACTTCTCTAGAGCTGTTTTTACAGCATGTGTTTTCAACACCCAATTACTCCATACACAAGATAATTTGTGGAAAATTTTATAAAAACTGCTATAGCCCTGATTTTTTACAAGATGTTATCAGAAACAAAACAAGAAATCATTAAATAAGTATACAATATCTTTATATCCTTCTATACCATACACAAGTTCCACACGTCTCAGTTTCTTCAGTTGTCTGTCATATCATTAAAGTAATAACCTTTAGACCCAGGAAATATGTAAAAGTGTGGAAAGTGATAATAAAATATCCGTGACTTTTATATGAAAACCAGAGAAATACATTTAAAAATCCAGGAGGAGATCATTAAAAGCATCAAGCCAATTACTTTGTATTTCCTTACTTTTGATATTAAGGACTGTACAGTATCCCAGTTTTCTGGTGATACAAGAGAGGAACAGACTGTGCTTGGCTGATGCATTTCAGGTTAATTGTTATTTTTAATGGCAGAAAGGATGAAACAAGGATGATGAGGTGGATCTAACAATTGTAATAGTGAAAAAATACTGCAGTTCTGGCAAGAATAATAAGGATGTGCTCCTCAGGGAGAACCTGCAAGAGAAACCAGTCCGCTCTTGCTATTCCAGTCAGAAAAGAGAGATGGGACTGAGCCATGCATTTAGGAGCAGCAGCATGACAAATTTAACAGCATTTCAGTATCCCTTTCAGAACATGGAAAACCCAAACCACAGTTTAATATTTAAAGAATCTGTTCATGTTTAACTGAAAGAAGGGATGAGAGTCCAGCACTAGTCAAGGCCCCAACAAGTATAAAAAGCCCAAACACAGTTCAGAGAAAAAAGTGTTACATGCAATGTAACTTGTCCCTGTTCCTGCAGTAGGGTGGGCACTGAGGAGAAATAAGCATGCAGGGAGAGAAGAGCATGAACAGCAATGCCCAAGATAGTGTGACTTTGCACAAGCCATCCACTGAAGGCAAGGACAGCCAGGATGCTACAACCCACCTGACTGAGAGAGAACCATGTTAGACCCTGTCAAAGATAGAATATTGACAGGACAGGACAGGACAGGACAGGACAGGACAGGATAGGATAGGATAGGATAGGATAGGATAGGATCTGGCACTTTATTTTTCATTTGTGCAGTCTGTGACATGAAAATTTCATTTTGACTCTCAGGTTCTCTTATAGTACAAAACTTAGAGTGACATTGAGGCTTGGCTTGACTGGGGGCTGCAGGATGTAGCCAGTGTTCAAAGTTGGCCTTCCATCTTTGCTGTGGTCTCTAGGTATTAAAACATCTGCAAGCCAGTTCTAGATAATCATCCTTATGCAATGAAAGGATCTTCCTTCTCGATTTAGTTAGAGGTCTTTAGAAACAAACAAACAAACAAACAAACAAAAAAATCAAACAAAACCAGAAAAAAAATTAATTATATGTAATATAAAATTTATGCTGTAGATAAGCGTTTCCTTAGTAGTTAAAAATAACAAAAAGATATAATCCTAGAATTAAATTCTTCCCAATTTCAGAACTCCCTGCTTTGCCTGCATTGCAGGTACTGATACTATCTAGCAACAGCACTTACTCAGGATCAGGTACGCTTGTATACATGTTGCAAGCACCATTTCCAAATAACATTGCAAATTAATTAGGAAAACTAATATATTCTCTTCTAAGAGGAGAAGAAATTGTTTGCTTATCTCTTTATCACTGACATATGAGACCCAGTCTAAATATTCCTTTAATGAATACACTATTTAAATATATATGTTCTAGTCTGATCATATTGATATAGAAATTCATTTTTATTGCATCATCTTACCAACATTTCAGCAGCAAGTTCTGGCCTAAATCACCAAATAATTCTATTTGTGAACCATCAACTCATGTCATGATGCATAATGTACAAAAAAGTTTCTTAAAGCTCTTTGACTTTTTTCCTTAATACAAAAAAATTCTTAACTTGGGATGGATCATGGGAAGTTCTGAGAAAAGATCCAGAGGACAATAAATAGAATTATTCTACTAAGGTTTGGCATTTTTTTTCCTTTTTCTTCTGAAAAGAGCAAAGAAGGGGGATCCAAACAATTCCCCTCCCTCGGATATTTTTTTTCCTGCTCAACACCAGATTTGTTGGTAAGGAAACTGGAATTTTATAAATAAAATAAGGTAAAATAAATGAATAAGATCCGCAAGTAGATTGTGGATAAACCTAGTTTTGAACTAATGTATAAGTTAGTGTTGGAATAACTTTTGGCATCCTTCCAACCATCAATTGTCATTAAAAAGGTTTCCTATTTAATAAACAGGTGGTGGCTGGTTTGTACTGGAATCCAAGCCCACTTTACCTTTGGATATTGAAGCAGTATGGACATCAAGCCCTGTAGACTGCTCCATATCTTACAGTGTTAGAGTGCCTTAGTGTCTTTTGTCTTTCTTGACTAGATATATACATTTAAGAAACATTTATTTGCTCCTTCTTTCAAGTTTGAAGATCACTGACATCCACTGACATGTGCAGTCACTAAATTAACAAGCGAGATCAATCTGTTTGGTGTATATAAGACAAAAGTACATACTCAATTGCCACCAAAATAAGTATTTTAATACTAGATTTCACACTCCGTCACTTGGTGTTACCCTTCTCTAGTCCTGCTTTGCCAAAACCACAGTGGGAAGTCCATGTGTCATGGACTTCTAAAGGACAAGTACACAGGCAGTTTATTCCAGAGAAGGAGAAAGCACCTATCTGATCGTGGGCCAGAGCTCACCTGCTCAGCTGGTTTGCCATGGCATGGAGAGCATCAGGCTGCATTCCAGTGCACACTGTAATCAGCAGGGGACAGCAAGACTGGGCAAACCTTCTGTATTTTGCAGGGAACTCAAATCCTATTGTTACACTTTTCAGGCTCTTGCAATCTGCATAACATGTGCCTAGAATAAGCAGTTATATCTTTTCTTAGTGACATTTTTTTGAATAAATAAAAATATCATGCATCATACAGGTTTCATCACTGATTTATATGTGTATGGTAATTGCCTAAGCCAATTACAGCACATGAGTAAGCAGAAGGGTATTGGGATTGAGGAGTTAAAGTTTTATTTTTAAGGATTAAAGTTTTCTATTAATCTGCTAACACATGTTTATCCTATGCTTGCCTTAGAATGGATCTTGCTGACCCAGAAGCATGACACTAAATTATTTGGTGCAATGATTTTGTGAGGTTCCCCCTTTACAGTGGGAGCACCGAAAGTAAAGAAGTAGCTGACTACCTCCATGACTAGAAGCACCAGCTCTCTCTGTTTTCATCTGCATTCATCTCAATCTGCAGAGGGTGAATTCACAGCTTTCACCTCCCAGTATTTTAGAAGTAGTAGAACAGAGGTAAAGAAACCACTGTGATTGCTAATTTTTTATGTGGAGTTGAGAAGATGTCCTACATAAAAATGAGATGGTCTTCAAATCACTTCTGTTGTTAGGCAAAGAACAGAAAACCTGGGAAGAGCGATTAGATCTGGGCTGAATTCTTCAATTCTTCCACTGCCACTTGGCCATTGCTGAATTTTGTAGAGGTAACAAGAGGTTTGGGGCTACAGCTGAAGGAAGGTAACACTCCCAGAGAAAAACTGCAGTCAGTGTGATATCTTTAAGAATATTTCCAGCTAAATTTAAACTCAAAGTTTATGCCACTCTAAACCATGTTGGCTAATCCTAAATTAGTGCCACCAATAATGGCAACAATGTTCATATCACAAAAAGAGAGCTTAAATGTTGATCCAATATTTCCATTTATAATGTTTTCAACAGTATTTTCAGCAGCATTTTAACCATTTGAGTGCAGTGTTTTACTTCTCATTAGAGCTGCATCAATGAAGACCTAAGGCTCAATCTCTCCAAATGCCTCTCAGATATTAAAAAAAGCATCACAAACAGTGAACTTCTAATGTTCTCACTTGTCCGTGGTTCACTCTTATTTCAGCCAACATTAATCTCTGTTACTCTTGACTGTTCTGGTAGAAGGCTTAAAATATGCCTGCTACTAAACTATGCAAGGATAGATAAAAAAGAAGACTAAGAGTAGGAATAATAGCTATTTAATGAAAATAAACCCAGTCTTTCATGCAGACAGAGTCAGGATTAGCAGATTCACACACTCACAGTCACGCTGCAGAAGGCGGGTAATGCAGTTGGGCTCACACTGAAACTTTTTGCACAATCAGCATCAAAGCATTCCCAACTCTGGCCCAAGTTTTGCATATTAGTTCATTTCTCAGTTCTCATCATTTTTTTGTTGGGTTCAGCAGTGAAACTTAAAGGTGCGAATGGAGGGGCCCACAGGAGCTGTGAGGGACTGGAAAGTGGCTAGAACAGTTATGCAGATGAGGAAGAGCTGTGGGAGTTGGTGGAGCATTTGGGGAAGGAGCAATGAGAAAAACTCCAGCAGGGAAACAGCAGCCTTGTGGGTGATGGGTGGGGAGCAGTGAAATCGAAAAAGAGAGGTGACATCAAGAAGGTAGATGTAGAAACCATTTCTCACTTTAAATGTGCCCTGACACCCTTGCTAAGATAAGCAGGATGGTTCAGGTGGCTGACAGTAGGGTTAGGAACACTCAGGGTATTCTCACCATATGGTACATGAGTCCTAATGAAAGCTTAGGGTAGTTTCTTATTAGCTTGCTTGTGCAAAATATACAAGATGCACACCAGTAAATTAATATTGCATTCTGAATTTTCAGAGTTTTCTGACTTTTCATATTTGGCCTCTCAATACCAACATCACTTTTTCTTCATATACTACATATTCAAATGCATCTAAGGAAAGTCAAGCAAAACCAATACAACTTAGATACGGTATTCCTCTCATAAAGGACAAAGCTCAGATTGATGCAGTCACATGAAAATGCAAAAGGTCATCTCTTTTTTGTTTTTTAATCATATCCTCTTAAATTTGTCTCTTTTATCTTTTTTCAGTTGGCATAGTTAGTAATCATTGATAGGCATCGTGCTCTGCTGTAGCTTATTTTCCTTCAGGAAAAACAAAAGCATCACCCATGTCTAGCAGCATGTTTTACAAAATCAGTTTTGAGGAGTGAAGCTCCTCTCCCATTCTGTGCTCTCCCACACTCCCCCTGCTTTTCCTGCTGGAATGTTCTTCCAAGCAATTAGTCTTGCTCTGCCCAGTGTGTCATTTGTCATCCCACGTCTCTCCATGAATAATGGGCAACAGAGTGTAATATGCATAGGTTGTAAAGTGTCTCCTCTTCCTTTTTTAGCTACAGATGCAAGCAAGGAAACCCAGAACCTTCCATATTAAAGCCTATTCCTTCAGCGGAATTGTTCCCATAAAACCTTCTCTGAGCCTCAGACAAGAAAGTCCTGCTGTGGACCAGAAAATACCAAAGCAAAATCCCCACATGAAAGAAATTCCGTTTCCAAACCCAGCCAGCTCTGCACAACTGTCTTTGGGAGGAGGCATCTCCACAAGCTCAGACCACCTTCCCTACAAATCCTGAGAAGATCTCATTCTTGGAATCCACCTTCTTCCCAAGGTAAGAGGAAAAATATGTTCCCCTCTTCTAGAGTTTGGTAGAAGCCTCTAATTAGCTCAAACAAGACCTCGTAGCCAGGAACAGTCTGTTTTCTTCTGTAACTGGCTAGTTACAGATAGAACTCCATGTGCAGAGTGAATGGTGACAACAAGACTTCTACCCAGCCACCATCCTGCGGGAGCCCTCTAGTCCCTTCATCATGCAAGCCCGAAGTTATAGTTACCAGCAACAACCAAGCAGGGAAAAAATAGTATCTGGCAGTTCATTAAATCTGTGGTGAAAAAAGGCATAGGATTTTACATGCAAATAAACTTTAATCAAGTGTATAATTGCCTCTGACACCAAAACTACATCTCCTAAAATCTTAATCTATGAAGGTTATGAAACAAGAAGGAAAATCCACAAAACCTTTACTGTACTCTAAACTACAGTCTCTTACCCCAAGAACTCTTGTTATAGTCACAGTTGAGTTGCTCTCTGTGAGTAGTCAAAGGACTGGTGTATTGGATCCACCTTTTGGATCTTATTTTCTTTCAAGCATAGTTGGCTGGAGTTGCACCAACAGAGTGTCTAAGCCTTCATTGCCTCATGGACCTTACTCAGACACAGGTGATGTCTCTGGGGATTATTCGGTCAATAACATAGCTGTTCCAGTTCCCAGTTTAACCATCTGGGAATTACATGATGGGTAGAGCATTTATGGCCTTCACAAAACCTTTTTACCATGCAGTCACAGCATGGGAAAAAAAAGCAACAAGACAGCTGAGAACTTGAAAAAAAAATTATGAATTAGGGTTTTTTTTCCAGAATTCTCAGTACCTCTAGGCAGTGGAACTCCTTCTGCTTCCCCTGTATCTGCACTCACTCTTCCAGTCTGGATGTAGTGGAGAACTTCTTTCTCTTTACTGGGTGCTGCCGTTCTCCTTCCTCTTTTAAACTTGCTCACCAATACGTGTTAGTAGCCATCAGCTGTCATTACCCAGGCAAGACATCTTTATTGGCTATTACTCTCAAGGCAGTACCTCATTTTCTCAGCCTCCCTTTGCTGACATAAAGTGGACAATTCAGGATGTGCTGAAATTGATGGGGATTTCTGTAAATGCACGCTGCAGGGTTCTGTGGCTCATGACACCCTGGCTCCCTTTCACCCTGGGTTAGAGCCATGTGTGTTGCCTTGCCCAATATACAACGAAGAAAAACTGCTTAGAGAACAATCATCTAGTGGCTACATACAACGTTCTTTATATCATGTTTGAGGAACGTGAAGCTGTATCCACATAATTAAGAAAACCATGGCACATTCTGTCTTATTTTGGCCTTAAATCTTATGTTTGCCTATTTTATCTTTTAGGAAAAAATTATGACAACACATTCTATTCACTCACATATTTGTTTTGTTTTATCAAATCTGTTTTTCTTGTTACAATAGCACGTGATACATCAACTATTTTAAACAATTAAGAAAAAAACCATAATGCTGCAAGTAAGCCTGTGCACATTTTCCAGGGCTGTCATAATATCACAAGTCATGAGAGCTTTGCTTTTTTGAGAGTACCATTTTGCCAGAATGACTGCGTATGGCTGCCTTTGGGTTAACAACTAGTTCTGCAGGGGGTTTTGGGCACAGTGTTTGGCTCCCTTGACTGTATTGCTAAGAAAGGAAGGAAGCTTCCTAGTAGTAAGTGCTGCATCTAAACATATGACTAATTACACTAGAGATAAGCAGTTCTAGGAAGAACAAATTAGGAGAATGAATATTTCCAGAATCACCCCAGCATTCACATTTTGACAGACTAATGTTGTTTAAAATGCTTATTCTGGAAACTTTCTTCCTAAAGATTCTCATTAGGTGACTTAAAGTGACTGTGTTTCATTTGGTTAAAGACCCCTTGTTTGCTTTCCAGTGCAATTTGGAGCCAGGAAATTTGACCCACTTGTGCTGACCTCCAAGGTGCAATTCTGACTTGCAGTACTGATGGATTTCCAAAGTAACTGTATGTCTCATCTCATCCTAAAGACTCTTGAATATCAGACAGATCAAGAGATACATTTCAGTGGTTTTATCTCTGCTAAATGCATTCAGGATAGTATGTGCATAATAGTTGCAAGGTCTGGCACTTTTGGCTAAATAGATGAGGCATATATTTCAAGCATATATACATTTCAGTGTTTTTGTCTCCTTTCCTTTTTGGCTTTTGCATGCCAGCTATTTTTGTCTTTTTTTCCTACTGGTTAATGCATGCCACCTAACTTATTGCTATGGCACAGAATATACCTCATCTGTCACAGACACTTTTTAACAGAGTCTAAGCTGAATGTTGAATGAAGCCATGCCTTATGTAGAGGACTTTTAATTATTCTTCAGTCTGAGGAAGTAGGAAGTAAGGCCAGGATGACGAGGACTGGGTTGTCAGGAAGATAGCTGGAGGGAATCAGAATATGTCATTACCTAAGGGAGTGGTATCCTCAGTCTTCATCTACTTTAATTCTCTCACCAGACACATCAAATGACAGTGCTGTAGGGCTTAAAAAAATTGGAGCAAAGCTGGGGCAGCGGATGGCTGATAATGACAGCCTGTCTAAATGTCTGAGTGGCAGACAAGTGGAGAGAAAGAAATTTGCAGTATGGGCTAGCAAACATGGATAATGTATTTGGATTTTATCTGCTTTCTTTCTCAAGTAAGGTTTGGCAGCTCGTTAAGCTGGAGCTTCACAATGCTGTTTATTAAATTATTTCCTCAGAAAATTGAAATTTGGCAATCATCTCAGTAGTCCACAACTGGTTGCTACTTCATTGAGCGCAAGAATTAAGGACTCAAATGACACTTGCTTTATTGGTAGAAGTGAGAGAGTGAGAATCACAGCCTGATTTTTTTCCACATCTAAAAGGGACCAAAGTTAGGAGTTTGCTGTAGATGAAATTATTCATTGTAAAGAAGGAGCTCTCCAGGAAGGAATGGAGTTGCAGTTCTGCCAGTCTTTCTTTCCCATGAAAAAAAAAATCTCTATTCCATTGATGGGTCACTATTTACATGCAAAAATCTATTTGCTACTCATTAGGCAAATCTGGCATGTGTTCCTCTGGCTAATTCATGCATATGTACTTGGCATAACAGTCACAAGTAACCTGTGAAACCCATGCTGATTGCCCCATGAGCTCTGTGAGGTAGATGCTGCTTCACCCAGCACAGATAAAAGCCACGATTTTCACGGGAGATGAGGTGTCTCATTGGCCCAGGACTTCACCTCCCTGCCCAGACCTGACAAATACACTGAGCTGGTAAGTGAGGGATAGTATAGTGCTACCCCATCACTGTAGCACAGAAGACAATATCTTAACTAATAAGCCTTTCCATTTCCTGGGAACGAGAAAGGATGGAAAGATGGTGCATGCCCACATGGAAGAGTGGGGTTGCTCTTAGTCAGCTGTGTGTGTTTAAAAGTTAGGCTTTAAGCTGGATTAGTGACAAGCCCCCACCTACAGAAAAAGGAGAGAAACAGGCACTCTGGAGGGACATTCATGCCATCTTAGACAGATGGCTAAAGAGAGTATCCCTGGCAGGTGATTCATCTCATCTAGAACTTTCTTCACAGACTAATGAGGGAGCCTAGAAAACTGGGCGTCTAACCTTCAGGTAGCAAATATTAAGTGACCTGAACTCAATAGAATATAGATAAAAGTAAACATGGTGCTACTATCCTCCAGGAGTTCTTCTAGTGTTGTTGATTTTTTCTTTTTTAATGTTAACTGTTATCTGAAGCCAAATATTATGTAGTAGTGAAACAGGTCAAACTAGCTATTGTAGATCTGCCTCCTGATTAGCAGTTTTTGTTTTCACATAAGACAATTAATGCACCATTCCTACCCTGTGCCAAGGCACTCTTTTAATCAAAGGCTGCTCCAGACATCATATGTCCCATGACATCCCAGGGGAAGACACTCAAAGATTTCTTAGGTGATTTCAGGTGATACTGCATCTATTTCCTGAACAGACACAAGAACACATGCAGAGTAAGAGCTTAATTTCTTTCCTGGTCTAGGACCACAATGAGTTTGTGTCACGCAGAGAGGAAAAAGAAAAATGAAGAGCAAAATGACATCTCCTTCCCTAAATTACTTGTCGCCCTACAATTTTTAAAAAAGAGACACTTAGAAACAATAAGAGGGGAGTACAGGAATAATATCAGTAATAGACAACTGATCAATGGTACATGTTGCACTTCTGCAACCTGGCTTATTCAGGCCCCTGCAAACATCATGGAAGAAAGGAACTTGGTGGAGACAAGTTGGCATTCTATCGAGGTTTGCAGAGGACCAGGACAACATGGCAATTTCTCAAACCCAAACATGAGGTTCTCTACTCTTTCAGAGAAAGGAGAAGGTTCAGTAGAGTGATTCAAAGATGACATCTTTTGTCTAGAGTAAGAGTAAGAGTGTCAGTTCTTAGCAAAGGTTGCAATTTAAAACATATCCTTCTCCCCTTAACAGCATCATTGCCCAGGTTTGGCAGCTCCCCTCTCTGCTGCTTTCTACAAATCCCATTCTAAGATGCCCAATTTCCAGCATACCCATGGATCAGATTTGGGTGTTGGAAATACCACCAGGTGTCTACAACTCAGGAACTATGACCTCCAGCATTATAATGTCCAGATCTCTATGCCTACAGACAAAAGACACGGAAGGGCCCCACAGAAAGAGAGGGGCTGTTCACATACAATTTAGTCAGCAATAAGACATCTCTTTTGAGGCTGTCAATTCACAATCTGAAGTGAACTAGTGGCTCAGTCCAACCCTTTCTAAAGAAATAAACAAGACTCCCGTTTTACAACAATATCCATAGGGCAATATCCATAGTGCTACTTTCAGATTAAGGGCCCAAGGTATACAGAATTCAAACAAGCCAAACTGCTGAGTGCAATGGACCCTGGAGGGCTCTGGTACAGGAGATCATTCCTAAATAGCGCAGCTTAGCTTTGTAGAGGAAAGGCACAAGGACTACCATGGCTGCTTTCCATTGCTCTGTACTTGCAGGGTGGAAAGACACCAGCTCATTACCCTTCCTCATTAGGCCTACTTGCTCCCCACTGTCCTTCATGGCCCCTTCCATGATGGCTCAGATTGGAGGAGGGGGAGCAAAGTGCTGCTGGCTCATAAAGGGCTCATTTGCTTTTTTACAGACAAGTGCAAGGGTTTATTTGCCTGACATATTGCTTAATAATAAACCTTTGCAGGAATCAGTGAGCATGGGAATACTTGTCAGAAGCAAACAACAAGGCTATAAACATTTCTTTCACATTTAAACAAACATCTGGGTATGAAGTCATTCCATTTACCCTGTCTTTAGGTGCATATTTCTCAGTAGTAACATCTATCTGTGCTGGATTTATGTACTTATTTACATGCTCGGATTCACATCTCACAGGGGTCCACATTGCTCAGCTCAAGGCAAAAGCCAGGAAAATGTGAGGTTGCATTTCAAATACAACCTGTAAGTCACTCAAAGAGTTTCGTATTGAGGCCTTGGTGTCCTGTGAAGAGCTGCTGGCACTGACTGTGTCTGATGGGCGTTTTATCCTTCTGTTCCAATCTACCACCTTGTAAAGATGATGCTTGAGCAGCCACTGCCTCTGTGACAGGGTGACTCAGGGCCGCAGTTCAAACGCAGAATATGATGCATTGTATCTTAACCTCTATCTCTGCAGGACATGTACATTTCTATTCCCTTCTGCCTTTTTGTCTTTGCATATTCCAGTAATTAAAAAAATACATTCTTAAAGCATTCACATTTTTCACTCCACACTGCAGTGACAAAATGTGCAGAGCCAGACCTATCTGTTAAAAAGAGCTCTTAAAGACTTAGAAAAGCACATAATTATCTGAAGCCACAGAGCCATTGGACCAAAGTCTACAAGGTGAAAACCCAATCAAGGCACATGTACTAACTTACTGAGGAAAGAGCAAACTCTGCTCTATTCAGTTGTTCTTTGGTTAGCACAGAATAAACCTTCCAGACTAATACACATCATACTCAAAGGCCCATTTCTGGCTTAGGGGACTAGGGACTGAATTGCCTTTTGTTTGGTCCTAGACCTGAGAACAAAAGATTTCAATTAGGGATATTACTCATTTTCTGAGTAATAGCAAAAACAATCTACACTCTAAAAATACACTTCTACAGAAGTATAACTACTCAGTCTTGAACTGAATGTACTCCCTCCTCATTTATGCTGCACTGGAGTTTGCTGTGCTGCACTGTCAGCCATGAGGATTGATGTGGCTTAATTCCCTCTTGCTCCCATTTCAGTCAGAGCACACAGATTTAAGGATGAGCCTCTTCATTTTCTGTAGGTATTCAATGAAAGGACAATTCATTCACTGTCTGCTGGCCCTCAGCCTTGGATTTGGTCATCCATTTGGGCCAAATTCTCCCTTTAGGCATGGTCTAACGTGATTGCACAATGCTTTCAGTGGTGATCCTGCCCACTGAGCTGAGAGCACAATTTAGCTGTTAAAGATGACAAAAATCCTGATGCAAAGTCTTTCCTTTGTTCTTTGTTATCTCAGAAAGAATTTCAGTCTCCAGCTCCCTTGCAGCTGTTATTTTATACAGCAAAACCAACAGTTTCGTTGTCTTTACAAAAAATTAATATTTTTCAAAAGCCTCTGTTTATAATAGCACTGTAGAGAATTTAAAGCATCTTTTCTCTTGCATTACTATTTGTAGGCATCACGCTCAGCTCCACAGGTTGCTTTTTTATGTGTTGACTTAGGTAGTTGCACTTTTTGTTACAACGAAAATAACACATCCATTTTCAAAAAAGTACTCTCCAACCTCTAGTGGACAAAATCATTCCTACAGAATCAGTGAAACTATCTGTGCAATGATGTGCCATTTGGGAATAGCAAATATGCTTGTGTTTAACCCTTCTGTAACTGCAGCCATGTACCAAACCCAATACACTGCCTAGGACAGTGACAAGAGAACCTAAACAAATTATCAAACAAACACTAAACATTCCCTCGGGGTTGCCCGCATGCTCTTGCATTTAAATGGATAACAAACTATATACGTATTCTTGGATTTTCTGGATACAAGAGATAATGTCTTTCATGTCTTTGTTCTGTACAAAAAATTAATTAAATATTTAATTAAAAATATTAAGCGGAAAACAAAAGTCTGTTTTTATGCTCTGCTTTTCCAAGATGCTTAAAACAGTGCTAAGCTTTGGGGAAAATGGGTCAAGAAGTCAGGGAAATGTGAAGATAAAACTGAGGTATTATCAATTTCTGAAGATTGCACACACACATACACACATACATTTTTTCTCACGACAATGTAGAATACCTTCTTCTAGGGCATCACCAAGGTTCAGACTTATTATTTCATTGAAATAATCTTGCTGATAAAGATCTGTGCTGGCAAGAGAGGGGGCTGGAATCTTATGTAGCTACTAGAAGCACTGCACAGGCTGCACAGCGTTCTGAACTCCTCGCTGCTCACCCCTTGAGGGCCTGCACAGGAACCCACAGTGTGGGCCAGGGCAGTTAAGCAACAAAAGTGAGGGAGACAAGTTGTACAGAAAGAGAGGAAGGCAAATGGACATTCTCACAGCGTATGTTGTTGGTTTGTATATCTGTAACCAGAGTGGAAAAAACCAGCTCAGGCATTGAATTTGATAGGGCATGTCCCATGACTTTTTTTCATTTATAGGATATGCCTCAGATTTTGAAGGAGTAAAGATTTTATATTCCACTAAACTTTTGCTGCATGTAAAGTAATTCTGAAGAAATGATCAGTTCTTAAACCCCAAAAGGGCTTTGGGACTATTACAAAGTTCCACTTCAAGTGCAAGTCAGGTTCCTTGTCCATCTCATTGGAGGGAGCAGAACTGCTTATTACACCCTATACTTCACCCAATGGGCTTTTTGTTAGGATGAGTGTGATGTACAATGGGGATCATGGGAGTCTTTTGCTTTAGTAGCCAACCATTTGTCCTGTCCTGAAGGTGTACTTTTCATTCAAGGATGTTTCAGGGAATGGAGGTTTCATTGTCAGGATGACTAGTTGGGAGGTTTTCTGTCTGAAAAATAAAATTAAAAAAAAGAGAAAAAGCAAATCTTGGAACTAGATTAAGCTCCTTGTATGTAAGTGGAGAACATAACATTTTCCACTACAAAATTACAGAGAAAACAAGATACATTTTTGCAAAAATACTTCACAGACATCATAGAAAAACAAAGCTGTAATTGTCACAGGGAGTGGAAAGAGAGTGAATAAATATCATAACATTTTAAGAAAGAGCACTTTATGTGTGCTTTTTGCTTTCTAGACTTTTAACTCTGCCCTGACTCTTCTTTTGTCACCTGGACTATAGCCTACTCAAGACAAGAAAAATATGTATTTTGAGTCAGGATGGACTCTATTCATGGTAGTTAACAATGAAACTGAAAGGTACCATTGAAGAGAGAGAGTTCCTTAGTAGGATGTGTCTTTAGTAGGAACTGTATATTTCTTTTCAAGAGAACCACTGTACAGAGAAAGATAAGACTTGAGTGCAAGCTTGGTGTCTGGCACTGATTTTCAGTGCAGAAGACAGGGAGATGTGCTGCACAAAGCTCCATGGTATGCAGGCTGGCAAACTATTCACTATGCAGATCAGGAAAATATGGTAACAGTGAAGACTGTATACTAATAACCCTGGGAGAAGAGATCAGTGCCTGTCCCTCTGCTTCCACATGTGAGGAAGTTGTAACTGCAATGAGGTTTCCTCTCAGTCTCCTCTTCTCCAAACTGAACAGACCAAGTGACCTCAGCTGCTCTGTGTTAAGCTTCTAGGCCCTTCACAATCTCCATGTCCCTCCTTTGGATGCTCTCTAACAGTTTTATATCCTTATTATACTGTGATGCCCAAAACTGCACCTAACATTCAAGATGAGGCAGACCCAGTGCAGAGCAGAGCGGGGCAATCCCCTCCTTTAACCAGCTGGTGATGCTGTGCCTGATGCCCCCCAGGACATGGTTGCCCCTTCTGGCTGCTGCCTCGTGACAGGAAAATGCCAGTGGTTTCCAGAGCCCAATCTATACCCACATTCACTCTGTGACTAGTAAAAAGGGATCAGTGGTGACAGTAGGAACAGCAAACGTTTTTTGCCACACAGTATGAAAGGGAGGGATGACACCTCTCCAGCTTGTCCCACCTAGTTCCAGAAATTAACATTTTCCATTAGGGGAGGGGATGGTAACACAATAGACAAGTAAATTTGGCAAAGAACCCATTATAGTGGATTACTGTGGTGTGGATTGCACTACTATGTAATGATCTATTTTGTTAGGTGAAAGCTGCACATCCCGACATGAGAGGTTTGATCAAATGTTTCATTGTTTTAAATTTTCATCTGAAATTGAGATTGCAATACGGATGTAAATATTGCCTCCTGTTTCCAAAAAGCTTCTAACTCTAAACAGAGGGGGCATTTTGCCTTCTCTGATGGCAAAATATATGTAGAAGTTGTACTGCAAGGGAATTCCTCATGAGGTTCTTTTTGCGTACACCAGCCATATTTTCTTCTTAGATGTGTCTATTAACCTGGCTCTGCTCCACTGAAGTCAGTGAAATAATTCCAGCTTTTCGCTGATGCAGAGAAAACCAGCATCTGCTAGCTGTGACACTGGCCTTTAGATTGCCTGTTCAAGCAAGTCCCACATCATTAAGCAGGGGTTTTTTGTACAGAGCAAAGTACACTACAGAGAGGGTGGAGGTGGCTTTGCAGTTAAAACTCCAGCACTGGTTTGAGGCCTCTTTGCACTACTGTTTAAAACAGCTATACTAAGCTTGCAACTCTGGATAACTTTGATTGGGAGACTCAGGGGCCCAAGGGTTGGCTTTATTGTCTCTATTTTTATAGAGTGTGTGGGCAAGGAGGGAGCAATTCCCTGGCAGAACAGAGATCCCTCCACAATGTAACCATTCACAGAACTCAGAGCTGCCCTGAATGAAGAGCACAGTTAGTGTCTGGACTACAAAATCCTCTCCAGAGAGTGCAAATCTGTTCTGCTGTGTAACCTAAACCTTCAATAAAAATGTAAAGCTGTAGTTTAGTGCAATTGCTTCTTTACTTAAGTATATATCTGGGTATGGTTGAGTTTTAATATACCATTGATATAATTACCAATAAGAAACAAAGACTGGCATCTGGTGACCCCAGAATTTCACAGATGCTATAATCAGAACAGGAGAGGTTATTTGGAAAGCTTCAAAGAATCTTTCCATTCCAGAATCAGACCTCTTGCTGATATCTTAGGTCCTCCATTGAATCATAATGCTGATGCTTTATTAGTTAATCAATAAGACATAATACAGGGTATGATTATCATAAGGCAATTATACCCTGGAGCATTTTGACACATGAGCCTTATGTCTCTAACCAGATTGGGGTGAGATTCTCTTGATGACCAGACCCTTGGGGACAGGCTCATTTCTATGATGAGAAAATTTTCTGGTTGAGGACTATGTGCATTCCTGCTGTAGAAGAATGAAAATGGTACTTTAGAATTAGCAGCCATTTCTCCCAAGCTAAAACTCCTCGCTCCAGATATCCTTTTGGAATGCTCCAGGGGAATTCTTCCCTATCCATGCTATTTCAAGGCAAAAATAATTTTGAAACAGGTGATATGTTTCAGAGTCAGCTTTAATCTACCATGTGAGTGTGTGTGTGTGTGTATGTATATATAAAAAAACCGAAGAAGAAAACAGGAAAAAATATCCAGTGATAAGTTTGCTCTAGAGCTGCAAAACAAAGAAAGGCATTGCCTTGTTTTCCATAACAACAACAACAACAACAAACCAACCAACCAACCCAAACCCCAACCAAACAAAAACAAGCAACCTGGCTGATTAGGTATTGTTTTTGTTGTCATATATACTACACATCCAGTTGCTGTTTATATACACTAGAAGGCTATTTACAGTTAGTTTTTGTCTCCTATTTACTAATAAAAAATTTCAATGTTGATAAATGTTTCATTTAAAGGAAAGAAAAGAGCACGTTGCACCGAAGCAGAAAATAACTCTTTTAAAATACAATTATAAGAAGTAACAATTACATCTGAGTGTGTACATTGCAGATGTGCTGATACATTCTCTTTCTATAAACAAACTCACTGTAGACACTTTGAGATACTTTGGAAGTGCTTTCTCTGAGTCTTTGTAAGAAACATTAATGAATAGAAGTCTCAAATTTGCACTAAATGTGATTGCAAAGTATATTTTTTTCGTTGTTTATGAACACATGGATATATGAAATAAAATAATTTCAGGGCTTCAGACTTAACCTAGTATTTTTTATCATTGGAGTACTGGCATGTCTGTGTTCCACTCCACCCTGCTCCAACACAGTGGGAAAGGAAAGCATAAAGAGATGAAATGTCTAGTTTCAGCTTATCCAAGACTCCAGTGAAAAAGGCAGAATCATAATCTAAATACAGAGTAAATTTCTACACTATAAGTCACTACGTGACTGAGAGGGCCCAGTCACTAAACTGAGCCCATATCAGGGTTCTTGTTTTTGCTTACTCAGGTGAAAAACTTTCACTGGTGATAATACAGAAATGGTCTTTCTGGGGAACCACTGAATATGAGCCTTACTGCAGCAAGCAGATAGCACCGGAGGCAGGCTGTGACCTTTCAAAGAAGATCCAGCTGACAAGAAGCCTTCAAATCAAACAGAAAGAGTGTCAAAGCAACAGTTGTGCCACAGCTTGTATTCCCACTGCCACCATGGTCTGCTGTGCTTACATCCATCCTCCCTGATTGTTACGATTTTTCTAAATTTTGTATTTTGTAGGTGTGTGTGACTCTTCTTGAGTAAAATGAAGGAAGATACTCTTAGATGGGGATGTTTCTTGCCATTCCCTTCAGCACACACATCTTTTCCATCTCTATTTGATGCCACTATTCTGAGCCATAACTATCTGTACAGCCCAACAACATGAGACTTTGTGATCACTTTGAAATCAGAGCAACCATTGCAACTAAAACAGGACCTTTTGTCAATCTACCAGGACAACTTTGTTAACACATATTTCAAGGTGCAGCTATTTCAGTTACTCTGGTATTATACTCTGGTATTTGTGAACAGAGAACTCACAGAAAAAGTGATGGTAGCAGGCTGTCCTGGCCACAGCAATCATGAAATGGCTGAATTTAAAATTTTCAGAGTAATGAGAAAAATGACAGCATAGTTGCCACCCTGGAATTCAGGAGAGCAAACTTTAGGCTACTCAGGGAGCTATTGGGAAGAGTACCCTTGGAATCTGCTCTTGAGAGCTTAGGAGTTTGTGAGTGCTGCTGTCTTTAAGAACCACCTTTCAGGCACAAGAGCAGCCAATTCACAGTGTGATAAGTCAGGCAAGTGTGGTAGAAGACCAGCTTGGTTGAATCAGGGAACTCCTTATGGGGCTCAAGAGGGAAAGAAAACTACACGACTTCTGGAAGGAATGTCAGGCTTCACAGGACAGTTTACAGAGCTGTGCTTTGTATACACAGGCAGAAGACATAAAAGGGCAAAGCTTGGCTAGGGTTGAAACTGGCTATTGTTGTGTCAGGCAACAAAAAGACTGCTTTTCAGTACGTTAATAGCAAAAGGAGGTCAAAGAGATCACTGGAGTTAGGCTTGAAGTCAGTAATTTGACTAATAGGGGTGAGAAAATATCATATACACTCAATACATTTCTTGCCTCAGTCTTTAATAATACTGATATACCTTGGGCTAACTGGTGCCCTGAGTTAGAATGTGGGGACAGTGACTCTCTGTTTGTGGGCACTGATGCAGAAGGGAAGCAGCTGGATTAGCTGCATGTTCACAAGTCCATGGAACCTGAGTCACTTCACCCACAGTATTAAAGGAGATAGAGGATGTTAGGGCAGAACATCTCTCAATCATCTACCAAAGGTCTTGGGAACTTTTGGAGTACCCAGTAACTGGAAGCTAGCTAATGTTATTCCATTTCATAAGAAAGGTGTGAGGGAAGATCCAGGAAAATACCAACCTGTTGGTCTAAAAGCTCATACTTGGAAAAATTATGGAGAAAATTGCATTGGGTGCTGTTGAAATGCACTTAAAGAATAATGCAATCATCAGACAGAGTCAACATGCATTCACAAAAAAAAGTCCTGTTTAAGTGATTTGATATCCTTCTGTGACAAGGTCACCCACCTAGTGATACAACATGAACAGGATTCAACTCCAAAGAGGTATAAGCAACAGGATCAGGCCTAATACTTATATGCTTAAAAAAACCCCAACCCTCAGACTTAATGAAAGAAACTCACAGGATACAACTGCATAAAAGATTCTCCCCCCCTCGCCCCCCCCCGCCTTACAGTAGTTAATTTTGAGCCCTTGTGTGATTTCTGCCCCAGTTCATGGTTATCACAATCACACCAGTAAAAGAAACTATGTAGCAGAATTTTGATAGCTCAGATTGTTCTGTTCGATTGCCTTGAACCTACTAACAAGTACAGCAAAGATCAAAAGTTTTCATGGTCTTAACATTTGAACAATGAGGCAGTGTGTGCATGTGGCTGGAGCATGTGTTAACAGTGTAAATGTGTCTAGTCTTATATGGAGCCCTTAAGGGTCCAAACTACGCAGGCTTTAGTCATGCAGTTGAGTCTTGCAGCTATAATTTCTGAAACATCTTTCAGGGCCAATTCTCAAAAGTAATCACTAAAGGCAAGTGTCCTTTTTGCTCCTCCTTACAGGCATATGACTGCAACAGTGTCCCGGGGAGGAGTTCGCATATGAAGCACATCACAAGACAGCATTCCTTCTGTTCCAAATTCCCAATGACTTTGATGAAGTTTGGTGTGCGTTAAGGGTTCTGAGAACTTCTATTTATATGGAGACTAAAAACCCACTCCTTGATAGTTTGTGTCCACTGCTGTTATTGTATGAAGAAATGGTTTAATTTTTCTTTTAATTGATAACTCTTTGCAATTGCAGTACAGCTAGAAGTAGAAAATTAGATACATACATGCATAGTAATCTTTTAAGATGATTATCAATTAATCATAAACTGTCCCAAAGCCCAAAAAAGTCAGTGACAATCTTTCCCTTGCATCTGAGGAGAGAGCTGTGATACTTGACAAATTAGGAGTTGCTCTGAGGAGGTACCACAGAAGTTCATCTCATCCTGACAAAAGGCCAATATGGACATTGTTACACCATGTGAGTTGTGACAGGTGTATGGACGACCCTGACAGGATTCTTCCCACAGCTTGTAGCTTACACGAGTGACCAAGCAGGGATCACCTTGCACAGCTGCCCACAGACTGCTCGTGGCCCCGCTCCTGAGACTGCTCTGACTTCCACACTTCTACTACTCCCTGAAGCGGAAATGTTTAAGACTTAGCCTACAGTCAATATTTCAGAATTGTTGGTGTGCTGGCTGCTGGTGTTGTAAATGGACAAGGCTGTAATGGAGCCAAAATCTGGGCCATATATTCTCCAATTAGTTAAATAAACTTGAATTTTAAAAAGCAAATATGGCAAAGGTGTCTTTGACAAGAATGTTAAAGTTGCAATGGGTATTTGTTATTCTATTGTTCTTTTTATTACTCTTGCAGTGTGAATCTTATTATAATTTCTTTTTAATTCCTTGATGACTCTAATACCAGAAAAATTGAAATTAACTTGCATTTGTTTTTCACATTGATTATTCAGATGTGGGATTTTTCATTGAAATAATACACTGGAATGTCCCCTAAAATAATTTTGGTATGTTAGATGACACATGAAGTAAATGTCAACATGAGTCTCAAAGGCTAGCATTCCTATCTAGCCTATGTATATCTAAACCCACTAGGGATATGGGAAAAATTAAGGAAAATATCCAAGTTTAAGGAGTGAAACTATAATTTTGTCCTTAAGTGTCTCTCTGAATTACATGGTGTCAGCTTGTACTGAATGTTTCACACTTCTTCCATGAAAGCTGCAGTATTGTGAATGTGTCCTTCTTAGTAATTTTCTTCTTCTCTAACAGCCATTTGCAATGTGAAATCAGATCCCTCTATCCTGCTGCTCTCTGGATAAACATTGAACAGCCAGGTTACTTGCCTTGATGGAATAAGAGTGCAGCTTTCTCAACTGTATGTCATTTCCCCCTTCAAGTAAGAATATTCCTTCATTTTTTTCAGGATGAGGTTCTCTTCTAGAAATTTGTTCCTTGTCTTAAACATTTTTAGAAGTACTCTTTGGTTGCATCCTAATGGTCATTCCTCCAACTTAAAGGATAAAAAGTAATGTGTTTTTCTAGTTTTGTTAACAAAAAAAAAAACAATTGAAGATCTCACTTGCTAAAGTCCAACCCAACAAAAAATTCCTGCAGCCATGTTACCATGAATCTAAAGTAACATTGGTAGCAAGGTACAGAATTCACAATAACATGGAACTCAGTTATGGACAAAGAAAAGATTCTCAATTTTATGGCATCCAGTATCTGTCAGTGCTGCAAAATTGAATGTATTCTGATATTACTTTCATATCTTTTTAAAATTATACACTTGAAAAAAGTCTGCTCTGAGTCTCTCCCACTGCTGGAAACATTAAAGGCAGGAAGGGACCACCTGAAATAACAAATCCCTGCCCCCTGCTCAGGCAAAGTCAGCTGCAGCACGTTGCCCAGGACCATGCCCTGTTGGGTTTTGAGAATATCCACAGATGGAAACTCCACACATTTTCCGGGAAACCTGTTTCAGTGTTTGATAGTAAAAAGTGGGGTTCGTGTGTTCAGGTTGATTTTCATGTGTTTCAGTCTGTGCCCACTGACTCTTCTGCTGTCACTGGGCACCACGGACAAGAGTCCTTCTCTCTCTTCATTCCCTCCCATCAGGTGTTTAGGCACATTATTAAGATGCTCCCTGATCTCCTCTGTTCAGCAACAGAGGGGATAATGTGCCTATGAAAAACATCAAGGATACACCCCTGTAGCAAAGTACTGCAGGATCTCTAACTGGTGCCTGCAAAACTATTTGATCAGCAAAGTGAATTTACCTATAGCAACTCACTGAAATTAAAGGAATACTGCTTTCTTTGGAGTTGCACTGTTCTACCAGCACTTTCCTAGAATCTTTTTGATAGAGGGGAAAGACTTAACAATTTAGACTCTATAGCTTTCAAAATGCACTTTTCCCTCAATTTTAGAAGAATTTTCAGAGCACAAGGGTCTATCACGAACTATATGTAAAGATGAGAAGATTGACTGGTCTCAAATACAGCATTCTCATTCTCAGCAGCCATTCTGTATTGCTGGTCAACAAGTGACAGTGGCTTCTGATACAGAAATACAAGTGTGTTAGGAAGTGGAGTACACAAGCATTCTTTCATTTCCAAGGGCAATGGCTGCTATGTAAAGGAGAAAATTTGTCAGCTCCTGATGTAGATATTTTTTTTTCTATTGACAGAGAAAACTGGTATTAAAAAGAAAATTATGGCCCAAATGGATGTAAATGCACAAACGCATTTAAAATATAAAAATACAAAATATTAAAATACAAAAATATAAAATCACTAAGACTGAAATGAGAACAGAGAATAATTGTGAAAGCTATAAACTAAGGAAGTCACAGCCAAATAGTCATTGTGCTGCTTGGCATGTGTGTCCCCTGCACTGCACAGCACCCTGGTTGGACACATCTGGCTGGTTACTTAAAATACCAAGTATCTCAGAAACTGCCTGTTGGAGGGGTGTTTTTGTGGGATTTCTTTGTTCCTTTGTTTGTGTGGTTGTTTTGCTTTGTTTTGAATTTTTTATTAGATACCTTCCATGCAGGGGGGAAAGTCGGAGGAGTTAGATTCTCCAAACCAAGTAACTGGACTGGAATGCAGGGTGGTGGCCAGTCTTGTCTGCCAGAGAGGAGATAATTAGCCACAATCTTTCCTCATGACCCTACATTTTTAAAGAAGACTTTTCATTAAATTTAAATGCCCCACTTTTTCGGTCTTCACATGATTTGTAAACAAGATTTTATCACGAAGTCACTCTACTAAGTTCCCTGTTAGGCATCTTGAATGAGAGAAAAACAGGTTGATAATAATTGATTTTGCCCCAAAGTCTTTCCAGTAGCCCTTCCCAATACACAAAACCCCAACCTGCTGCAGTAATTGGCAAAGTTGCACTGACTTCATTTGGCAGGGTTTTGCTCAGCCACTCTTGAACACTTCATGGCAGACATCCAATATCTTACTGTAAACTCTACAAGCACACAATTTGCAACTTGTTAACAACTTAATGTTTATGCGCTCAGAGGAGCTTATCACATGTTAATCATTACCCCAAGACCAGTAAAATCACGTATTATAATCATTCATTTTGAACCTATAAAATAAAGAATGCATTTGTCCTAATGGAACGGACACACAGCTAGAAACCCAAGAAATACTAGGGAAAGAACATGTGATGGCTCTCCTCTCTCAGCATTCCCTGGTAGTTTTGATGTTTGCCATTATCAGGACCGGTGTAATTACTTAGGAATCCAGAAAGAGCATTGATTGCTCTCCATTACAGTGTACTGTGCATTTTACATGAATGTAGAAATAAAAAAAACCCACAAAAACACAGTAAAAAAAGTAGGAGGGAATTACAACACTTAGAATAAACACAGACTTCCAGTTCAGCCATGATCAGCAAAGCTGATTTCATCTCCATTTCCAGCTGCTTCTGCAGGTTTAGGTCAGGCACTTTCATGGAAAGGAACTACTTGTTGGGTGGGATAAGTTAAGGCCCTTGAGAGCTGTGAATACACTGGCTGCGCCCCACAAAACTGTGAAAAGAATGAAACCTCTTGTCATTTATGATTGACAGAAAGGATCTGAATTCCCTGGCTTCAGCTACAGAAGTTAGAAGAGCATCAAATTTGACTTCACTTCAAAAAAATGTTGTCCTATAAAGTATAATTTAAGCAAGTATGTACCTACTTTGAAGCCACATTTAAAACCCACTCTTTATCCCCAAAGCTATTTTTAGATCCACTAACAAAAACTTCTTAGCATATTAGTAGAAGTATGGCATTCTAGTATGTGAAATTTCAAAAAACTTTCCACCTGAGGCTGGTTATATTCAAGTACTCCAGCTGACAATGAATCAGTCATTTTCAATGAAATTATATGATCTCATACTTTATAACTAAAAATTTGCAGAAAAGGCAAGTATTTCCTTGCAAAAATTTCTTTTATCTCCTCTTTGAAGTGCTAAAGGTTGAAATGCTAGGAATAAATTGTGTCCTATTTCAGTGGCATGCAGAGTTTTCCCTCATTGGATCAGCTCAGTGTACAGACTGGACCTGCTGATGTTGTCATTCTTCCTTAATGTCCTTGGGAAACAAAATTAGAAACAGTAAATGTCTTAGAAGAAAGAATCTAATTTGAGACTAATATAAGGTAGCAAAGCCCCATATCAGCCAAACCAGCTGTTGAAGTAACTGAGAGAACTTCAGTACTGAGACCTACATACACAAGACTTGTTCAAGCAGGGTTTTGGGCAGAAAAATTTAGTCCACAGAACACTCTAGATTCTGCTTTCATCTCTTCTGCCTGCTATTTCTTGCAGCCTTAGTTAAGTGAATTTGAGCAATCAGAATCAGATTTAGGCATGCTTGAGATTTAAGTCGCTATCTAAGCTGCCACCCTCCATGTACACTGTGTCCATGTGCTACAAATTGATCTCACAGCCTGTGGGCTGTAGTCCCATAACACTACCTGGTTTGTGACTGCTTCCATCAGATCAGGTAAGCACTGCACAGTCCCCATGAGACCTAGTCACTTGGAGAGTGACATGCTCAGTGAATGTTCTCCAAGAACACCCAGCTGAAGCTGACAGAATGAGATCCTTCACAAAATGGAACTGCATGTGTTATTCTTTTCAGACTCTGTTCCGGGTGGCACAAGTAACTTATGTGTCCAACCTCAGGCCTAGAGCACTTATGAATTGAGAAATCAAAGTTCAGATCCCTCTTTGGCCACAGTGAGTCCACAAATCTCCCCTCACAGAAGACAACACAAATGCCCATGACACAGGCTATGAAGAAAACAAGCGAATTTTACTACACAGCAGAATATCAAGTGAAGGGCATGATTCTGCAGTGCTTTGTGGCTCCCAGGCGTTCTCCTGGAAAAAAAAATTGGAACTGACATCAAGATCTCTAACTATAAAATCCAAACACATTTGGAGAGGAAGGAGTGAAAGAAGCATACATGTGATGTTATTTTAAGGCCCTCAATACTGACAATATTTTCACTATGCAGGCATGATTCTTTGTAAATATTACGCCTTTGTCACCAAAGCATCCTAAATGGCTACTTTGTAAGAGAATTTTCTGTCTGGCTATCTGGTCAGCTTACTTAGGGCTTTTTCAGTTTCTGAGATATTCATGTCACATCCACAAACACAGCTCTGCCTAATTTCATGCCAGAAGATACACAAAACTCATACAGAGGGAGTTGATTATGTTGTAAATGGGAGTAAGAGTTAAAGGCAAGCCATGGCAGTAAGAACATTAATATTAATGAGTGCTGCAGGTGCCTTTGTTCTTCTGGGAAAGTACACAGAAAGTGTGCCAACTCTAAAGCTCTGACTTAGCAGCACAGAACAGAAATTAAGAAAACTGTTATGCAACTTTGCTAAGGAGCACAAGAGGAGACCTTCATGGAAGGATGAAATTTTAAATTTGGATCTAATGGTGATAAAGAAGAATACACTAGATAATACTAAGTAGGAACCAGAAGTAAGAAAGATGAAGGTTACATCCCTCCCTACAACTTATATCTGCTGCTAAACAGAGACAAGGGCAAAATGTCACGGAAGACTACATGTACTTGGGAATATACAAAGGATAAAAGCTTGGAGATTTACAATAAGAAAAATACTGTAGTTTAATCAAACTCTTCTGAATGTGACATTCTTAACCATTACACTGCTAATAAATCACCAGGTGATAATAATTTTAGGGGAGGAATGAGTCACAAAGTATATGCAACATGGCAGGGTCTGGGAGGAGCATTACTGTGCAGGGAATGTGGCTGAGAGGCAGGAGGCAGCAGATCTATTTCAGAGTGTGCCACTGGCTTGTTTCTGAGTGAATCACAAAGATTCAAATATTCAAAAGAAGCTTCTAATTCCAGATGCTTTGCTTTAGACACTGAGACTCTTTTCAAAAGTGCTGGACACCTGCAGTTCTCTCTGCAATGAGATGGGATATTCCCTGGATGAAGTCAGGAATATCTGAAGCCAAGTTCTGAATAACTAAGAATGAGGTTTCATGTTATGGCAAAAGTGATCGGCCAACAAACTGCTGGCATAAGAGCTTCCCTGCTCCCACCTTACTCTCCCATGAGCTGTTTTCGCTTTTCTTGGGATAGGTCTGACTTCACAGAGCCAGAGGCTAAACTGGCAGAAGGACTCACTTGTGGGGGTTGACATACCTTAGGATTAGCATCTTGAGTGAGCCTCCTCTGCAGCCTCACAAGCACCAGAGGGGTGCAGGGAATCAGGGAAGCAGTAAGGAGGCAGTGACATTTCAAGACTAATTTGAACCTATATGTCTTAACCTCAACAATCATTTGTTTCAGTATCACCATTTGTAAAATGGAGACAGATACAGACTACACTAATGGGAATAAGAATGAGGAAGTACAAAGATTCAGAACAACTCCATATAAATACAAATACAAATCTGAAGTAGAATGTTTGTATTCTCATGTTTCTTCACAACTCTATTTGCTGCATTCCTTTCTCATCTCTTCAAGATAATCACTTCCCTCCTTGCTGAAGCTGTTGAACATTTATTTGATTCAAATCAAATTTAATTCAAATATGTCCAATGTATAGTACTTTTAATGCTGAAAGTGGTCCTACCTCTTTTACTTTCACGTTAGCTATGCTGCTCTTTCCTGTACCCTGAGACAACACCCCTTAATCACTGCCGCTTATCAGAGCCTGACAGGAGGTGCTGCTTCCAACTCATCAGCTGGAAGGAAAACACTTGCTGTAGGATAGCCACTGCTCTGCCAACGCCTCTACAAGTCAGCCTTTGAGAGGAATTACTGCTTCAAGTACTCAATTAGTGAAATCTTGGCGCTGCTGAAGAAGGCAGTGGGATCTTTGCCACTTGAGTGTAGTGAAGCCAAGATTTCATCCACTCTCCATATGCAGGTGCAGTACACTGAGGCTCTGGCTTTTCAAGCTCACCCATAAAAGGCTATTCTCTGCTTCTGATTGAGGTCAGGAGTTTTTACAGTTATAGACCGCCCATTATTTCACCACAACAGCTCTCAGAGAGGCAGCATGGCTAAGAGAAAAAGAGAGCAGATATTGAAAATGAAATCATATTTAGAGCTAACAGGTGCTGGAAGGTACAGTGAGGGGGGGTTTTCCATACATTTTAGACTGAACGAGTACGTGGAGAAGAGCATAAGAAGCCCCAACCCACATTTGTCAGTAACTAATCATAAAAAAAATCCACATGAGCTTAGCTTTTACCTCCACATGAGCAGGTAGTCTCATTATGCAGCTTAGTGATAACAGCAATAGCAGCAACCAATTCAGTGATGTGAATTATTCTTCCAAATACAACTATTTTGTAACCTGATTTGTTGACTGAAAGATGATGTTCCAACAGTAGTTAAAAGCCAGTGGTATGTGGTTATAATGCCATAACCTTCCTATAACCTTGTATCATGGACAAAATAAGGTCCCTACTCCAAGTGGTCCCTACTGCAAAATATATACCATTATCCACAAATTTATAACTGATGATACCTGATGATACTATTAAAGATTAATATGTAAATATTACTTGGAGTTTGATATTGTGATATACAATCACATTAGGGCTTTATTAGGACTATCTAGGTTAAATCACAGAAGTTATTAATATACAGAATACAGTTCATTCAGTAAGATTGACATTCTTCACCTGAAAGTGGCCTGCATCAAACACCTCTAGAATTATGCCTCATTCCAGAAAAAACATTGAAAAATCAAACTGATAAAGTAGTATGACTGTGGGCACAGAAGAATGAGTTTTCTATAGTTGCGGAACCTGCATAGAAACAGGCCAGCTTGTGCTGTTAAACATTACCCTATAAATAGAAGTGCAGTATGTTATGAAATAAACATGGAGAAGATTGTTTTCTTTGTGTGCTCACTGCTGGATCCACAATTATATTTTTTGCAAAGAAAATACTGTATAAACAATCTCTATAAGGTATTTTTTAGTACTTCCTGCCAAATATGAATTTAAAAAGAAACCTATAGAAAAAAAGGTATAATACAATACTTCCTTTAAAAACTGGAACAAAACCTTGCGACACTTCTGTGTGCAACTCATTTGTTACACTTCAGCAATGAAATAAAAACCAGTTACTGCCTGGAATATATACACACTCTGGCATCATCCCTTTGGCTAAATTGTGAACAACAAATTTTATAATTCCTTAGCCATTTACTCAACACTTGGAATTGCCATTCTGTGGATTAAGTAGACTACGCTCTATGTTAGCTGCACTAAGCAAACAGCCATTCAAAGTAAATATTGAAAGAACTTCATTTAATATGAGAGAGGATGCCCATTTGCATTGCTTTATTTTCTTTAAAATGCTGAAGTATTACTCTTCCATTGATATATGCAACCTTACACCAGGCTAGGTCCCAAAAATGGAGGTCCATAGTGCCAATTCACGCAGCAGCCACAGAAATTAATACAAGTCCCTCCACTGACTTCTAATACACTGAATCATGCAGTTAGTCACCATTGTGTGAAATTAAAACTATCTGTAGATGACTGATTTCTTCTTATAAATATATATGCTCATATTTTAATTACCAGAGTCGTTTTACAAATCTCTAATCATGCTCAACAGAAAACAAGGATTCAGTTTTGCATGTCCCAAATGAGTTAATTATAAAACTTTCTGCATTCATAAAGAATGAGACTAGTTTTGACTTATTTCTTAACTTTCTACTTCCACATTAGGAAAGAGGACGGCAATCAAGTTTAAAGGCTGCACTGAAATGCTAATTTAATTCTGGTATAGAACAACAGAAAAAAGTTAGTTTCTTTTTTGTTTTCTTATGAATAGCCAAATATACAAGACAACAGAATTAAAATTTATCACAGTTTACTAACAAAGGTGAGAGCTATCCCATGCAATCCAAGGGTATCCATCCCCAGGGGATATCCGCAGCATTTTATATATCTATCCATGCAAGTACCAAACCAAGTGAAAAAGAAAACAGTTCTTTCTAAAACCGAAAGAGAATATGTGCTTTTGTTACATAAGCATTATATACACTGGGAACAGGAATTACTTATAGCAATGTTTCCCTGGGCTGCCTCAAGGATATTCTGAGGCAAGCTGATGACTTTTGAAAATAAGACAATTTAAGCACCTGCAGAAATCATCACCATGACTAGGCTTCGCGAACGAAGATTTGGGAAGGGCTCTACCCACGCTTGCTGCCAGCGTGCTGGTGGCTAACAAGGCTGATACGGGATAGGTAAGTCCGGTCGCAAAAGGCACAGTGGAAAGTCTCCTTTGGTGATATTGGCAAGGAGCGGTTCTTTCTGCATTGTCTTTTCTCCTCGAGACTGACTCTGCGTGCATTCTCAAAGGAAGTATCAGCGGCGTGAATGGTGTGTCTCCATGAATCCCGATTAGAGGCCAGAGTGGCCCATTGATGGCAGTCAATATGGCCAAGGCTGAGGTATTGTTTCAGTGAGTCCTTGTATCTCCTCTTTGTGGCTCCTCTCTTGCAGCAGCCAGTGGCGAGTTCTCCACAGAGCACAATCTTAGGGAAGCGGTGATNAGCACAATCTTTGGGAGGTGGTGATCCTCCATGTCCTGCCCAGTGATCTCATCAGCATGGCCTCA
>VWZD01004076.1:0-35425 GCA_013396695.1 Sakesphorus luctuosus | reverse complement strand
CTCCATCCAGAAAACTGGTCATATAATTGAGCAATACAAAGAAGTGATGTTCAATGGAACAGGCAAATTCAAGCACCTTACTGACAAAAGTATGGGTATCTAGTTATCTGTGGCAGACAAAGTTCCTGAAGGAAGTGTTGAGTCTAGAGACAGATTTTAATTACACTTATTTAGAAAAATAAACTCAAAAAACCATCTACTATGAAATTGTTCAGATGAGATTCTTCACTGTCTCATTGATGGACAAAATTGATTTTAGGCTTTGTAGCACAAAGACGACAAAAGAAACACTTGATTATGTTTAAATTACAGATGCTTCTGATATTGACTGGAGTAGTGGAGTGCATATTGTGAATATTTACTCAATTTCACCATTTGTCACTTAGATGCAGATTTTTCTATTTACTAAGAGAGCTGAGATTTCTAAATCAAATACTTGGTTAAATAGGAGTGAATGCTTCTGGGAAAAACAAGTGCTAAAGTAATGCAATTCCATGGAAGACGGCTAGAGTGTTTACAAGCATTTGCTNNNNACAAGCATTTGCTAACTTTGTTGAAGTTACAGAACTCTCATGTGTTTTTCATAGAGGACTACTAATGAGACAAGAATTTCCTGCTGATTCATCATTTCCTAGAAGGAGTATTCCTTGTGTCAGGACTTATATTTATTAATTTATTTATTTGATAAGAATTCTCCAGAAGGCATGAAATTATATCAAATAAAATATATGCCTTCCTTGCTATTGTACTCCAACTCTAGAAATTATTCATGATAAAAATTTGTAAACGATTGTAGAAAAAAAAAGAAGACTAAGAGTAAGCTCTCTGTGAAAGTGCACATCTGGAATAACTATGGAATCTGCTGGTTTGGCTCTAGTCCTGGTATTTAAATCCTCTCTTTATAATGCAGTTATGTTTTATTGCTATCAAAGGGAGATTTTGACAGGAGAACTTCAATCTGCAACCAGGATTTGGCCCACATAATTTAAAACAGAATATAAAGTGAAATGTGAAAAGTATTCCCGATTCTCCTAATCTAACATTTATTTCCAAATTCTAATTAATTTTCATGAAAAGTGAGTTAGTGAGTCTAACACATTAAAGATTGTGCTAAAGTGCTTAAACACTATTTTCAATGTTAATGTTCCTCTTTCTACAAGAGTAACGATAGTTAAGGTCTAAGGCATGAAAGCCATTTTATTTCTCCTTGGAAAACCATTAAAGCCCTTTCCCCACAAACGAAGAAAGTGAAAATGAAAATCCATCAATTTCCATGAAAGTGAGGACTGGGCAATATGTTGTCACAGCTCTGTTCTCACCACATTTTAGCGGACTTACCTGTCGGAGGAGACCAGAACGAGAAATGGATTACAGGCGCCGGGCAGATGAGGACACTGAGGCCTGAGGTCCCGGGCAGCGCGTGCAGCGACAGGATCGGGACCATGAGACCTCCCACGTGGACGCTGTTCCCTTAAAAGATGGCTACAATCAAAATTTCTTCTTCCCACAATACCCCTGGAATTCCCCCCCACCCCTCATTCTCCCTATTGGTTCCCTTGCCGCTCCTCCCTCCCCTCCTCCCCTTCGTTTGCATGCACCCAATGGAGTGCGTGACTCCTCCCCATCTCCTCCCCATCTCCGCCCCTCGTCCCCGCCCTCATCCGGGAACTTTGTGCGCGCCCCCTTATAAGCGAGCGCGCGACATTAAACTTGGCTTTTTCCTCGTGGACTCCCGCCTGGTCTGCGTCTGTTCCGGCCAGAGGGGTCGCGCCGGGCCGGGAGCGGGAAGAGCCGACCCTAGCTTCTAAGGGGCACGATTCTAGGAAGCGCTGCTGCCTGCGGCTCGCCGTTTTCCTAGCCTTGCTCCTGGGAGCGTGAAAACCTCTCCACTATATTAGTGGGATTAAAATCCACTGAGACTTACCTTCAATATAAATACAGGAAACATGTTTGCATAGACCATAATGGATTAATTTCTCTCAAAGGTCATTACAAAAGCTGAGTTGGGGAAAGTGTGGTAGATTGAATCCTAACTGATCTGATAGAAAGCCCCTATGATGATGCTGTTTGTTGTCAAGAGCAAGAAGAATGTACCAAGGCCATATATTTTAGAGGAATCTTCTCCACTTAGAATTATAATCTGTGACTGTCCAGCTTCTTTTGTATTGTTTCCCTAATGAATTCACACACCAAGTGTGGTCCTAAGCCCAGCTACAGTTAAGCCTCAATAAATTCCAGTCCAGTTCATGGAATAAATTTATTTGGCCTTGTTAATATCTCCCCCAACAAAAGTTATGAATGTTTCTAGTTTTTCAAGCAGTTCTGTTGGTGATACTCATGTCTGCAAACAAATTCCTCTTACCCTTTCTATAATATTCCCCTCAATATTTTCATTTAGACTCAACTATTGATAGAGAGTGGAAAGTGTGTGGAAGCTTTTTTAAAGACTGATCTTAGAAAGAGATAATATTTTGGATCAAATCTGCAATCAAAAATATGTACAATAAAGTTCTATATGTACCCCATTCATAAACACTGCCACACTGCAATTGAAATATTGTCCCCAAATAAAAACACATAGTTCTTCATAGAAAGACCATAAACTCTACCTCAATACAGAATCTGTATCATAAATAAAGCTTTCATTTAAGATACAAGAATCTAGGAGTAGACTCAGTGCAGTCTTGTATGGATGTTACCTACATTTGAAAATAACGCCATTTCTTCTTTTCTTTGCTTCAGAATGTAAAAAGAGAGTAATCTGTGAGATTAAGATGCCCAGATCAATGGAGATCTACAATTTAATGCAGTAGCCTCAATATGGGAATCTGCTTGCATTTGAGACATCCTAAGGTAACCTCCAGTCTTTACTTCAAGAGGGTCACAGATTGCCCCACAGATCCTCAGCAAACCTGGTAGCATTATGTGGGTATCTTGAAAACTCACAGATATCTCAGATATCACTGTATTTAGACATCAGTCTCTGACAGAAAACAGGAATATGTCAGCTGGCCAATCTGTCAACAATTAAGTTTAGGGTCTGATTTAGCAGTTTTTCCACTCAAATGCCTTGCATCTTGCATATGCTAAGGATGCCTAATGAAGATTGACAGGATCAGGTTCCATAAAATGTTGGGTTTTTTCCATAAGGGTAGACAGGTAATATGATTTTGTTCCTCTCTTATAGTGGTCAGAGTAATAGGAAAGAGAAAAGGAGAGCTTTCTGTTTCAGCACAGTCTTCACTATGTAGATCCTTGTGTCTCCTACTCCCTACCAATATTTTCTGACCTCCAATTGATCCTGCTGCACTCCCCATCCATCCGTTTTAGGATATAACACATAATGAAACATTATCTTGGCCAAAGAGATTCAATATTACCATTAGGGAGCTGATCTGGCACTTGTTCCAGAATTAGCAATTTATACTGCTAATAATGACTGGGTAGAACACCCCTTCTACCTTTCCCTTTGAAAGAAAATGTTCACATCTACAGGAAACCATGTGTTGTTGATGCGTATTAGGTACTCTGAAGAGAGAAAGCTAGAATAAGCTATATCTAAGGTGATATTAATTGACTAAATTTGTAGTATAGATATCCACATCTAAGTCAGTTATCTGAAGTTGTCATTGCTGTCAATAGGAAGAAATATATTGCTCTGAGGCATAGTTCATCACCTAATAAAACAGATGTTTGTAAATAGATGATGATAAATAAGTCATCCCCAAAATAAAATCCAGTTCACCTAACTTTAAAAATCTAAGTTAGGAGAATAAATCCTCCCTCTGGTAGTATTAAAGGGAAGCCATTAGGCTGAGTGTGCAAGGCATGAGTAACTGCCTTCAAATGTTTTAGGTCCATAAAATCAAGGCCCAAGTTAGGCAGTATTCTTCTCCACATTAGTGCATCTTAATGGAACCTCTTTAGATGGGAAACAGATTTTTAAATTGAGACTGCTCAGGGCATGTTCAGAAGCATATCTTTGAGTTTCTTTGGAAATTCAGTGAAATGGGAAGGTATTTTGTAAATAGAGTGTTTTTCATGTGAGAAATGTTTTGGACTTTGGTTGTGGACTCAGTTCTTACTAAGACTTTTATTAGCTGTCGCCTTACTCTCAGTACATTGCAGTAGAACCTTACTGACCTGTGCAGGATGATAGGTGACTGACTGCCTAAAATATGAGATGTGGATTTTAGGCATAGATGTCCAAGGCTGGCTGTATTTCCAATATAAAGAAACCTATATGAAAAGTATCAGTCACTGAGGAAAAAAAATATGAGACCATTACATACACATGAAAACAGGCAGCTCATATAAAGCACAGCTTTAACCACGAATTTTATTATCGCAGTGAGTAGGGTGTTTTGACCTGTGAAAATATGACTAAGGATGTCAGCTTCTTCCTCTAGCAGTCACTCATGGGTTTGATAGCAGAACAGGGATTGTTTATATATCAGGACCTCTTGGATGGTTTCTTGAAAGGCTTAGTTGCTTGTAAGGGTACTAAGACTTGCAATAAATTACAGTTGCCATGACAGTCTGTTTGTATGACAGTATGCCTTATATGTATACACTTGGACAATTAGCTGAATGATACAAATTTTCTCTACCTATTGTATTTTATTAACCATTGTGAACTGGAGCTGCAGTGTAATTTTGAGGCTGTTATTGCCAAAGGTTGGCTGTTCCTGTAAGACAATGTGCCACATGGAGCAATAAATGATCAATTAATATTTATTCTGTTATGTATTTTGCCACCTCACACCTACTTGCAGACTGCTAAAACAAGTCTTGACTTGCATAATTTTGTTCTGAAAAGAGAGCAACTTAGTTTCCAAAATCCTCACCACAGTCTTACAAAAGCAAGAAAAGAGTCCATTTCCCCAGCTTACAAGTATAATAAAATAATAGTTTGGACTCCCTTCGGTTTTGTATCATGCTTGCAATTTTTTTTTCCCAAGTAATTCTCCAGTGAGGAGGCTCTTAGTAGTATCTGGTATCTTCTATAAAGGGTTCTAGAGATTAGATTCACCCATTTTCCTCTCAATTCTCAGTATGGAGGACTCACCTGATAAATTAATTTTGCCTATGTATTGGCTGGCAATTCCTTGTATTACTTTGAGGACATATCCTTTACAGTGGCATGAATGAAAATTGCAAACTCCCAGAACAACCAGACCTAAACATCTGCCCAAGTAACACAGGAAATTATCCATCTCCTCTTTTTTTTTTTTCCTCGCAGTTCTGGGTAAATTCCTGAGAGTCATTTTCTCTCTAACACCTGGAGTGCATTTGCAACATTAGATATGGCTCTATTCCAACAGCACAAATACATCATCTTAGAGAAGTTCAGGCAGCTAAATGTAACAGCTTCTGATAATAAAAAATGCCTTCACATTTTTATTGGAACCATTTGTGTATACAACATTCAGTTGTGCTGATGTTCAGATTAAGTATACTGTTATTTATTTCCTTGGAAATGTTTTCTTTCACATTGTATAATAACCTATTGGTTGCTTTGGCCCCAGTGGAAGATTTAGCCCTAAGTATATACTCAGAAAAGATAACATCTGTACCAGTAAAAATAACTTTATGAAAAGGCAATTAAATAAAATAGAACATTTGTGACTATCTAAAGTCTTTGAGGGATTCCTGATAGAACTAGAACCTTTGTGACGTAACATTATGGTGATATATATAGTCTTTAACCAGCAGCTTCATTAAAGACTTAGAGTATGCGTCTCAATAAAGAGGAAAGATTTCAAAGGAGCATTCATCCAAACAATTGTAATGTTAAAAGACTATTTAATTAGAGAAAAAAAAAAAGGAAAAATTTAAGTATCATAGTAGTAAGACATTATTATTCATCTTCACAGAAATTATGATTTACAAAGAACATCGGATCCTCCTGACAAATGAACTCTGGAGTGGGTGTCTAACTTACTAAGAAACAAAATCATGCCTTCTAAAATATGGAAAAATTTGGAAATGCATTGGCTTCTAAGCTTAATTCATATAATTACAGAACATATGAAATTGAAATTCATATTAAGAAATGGAACAGGTGACTGGTTTTGTCTCACATGGAATTTACTCTGGTGCTCAATGCTAAGAGGAGATAAATTTAAGTATATCATGAAGAAATTTGACCCCGTCATTTCACATGAGGTTTATATGAAATGTTGCTTTTTAGAGCTACAGTTCAATATAGTAGTTCCCTTATCCTAATTTAGACTTCAGCAAAACAGATTCTGAGATGGTAGCGTCTACTGTGAAAGATCTCAGTCTTGCAACATATTACACACATGATTAGCTTCAAGCATAAAATTAACTACTCATGTTCCATATAAATACAAATATGTGTGTAAGTCAGATAAAACCTGAATGAGTACAGTGGGACAGAGTATTAGTTATTATTCGGTACACAGTATATTTGCATTTAATATACATTGTAGGTACATTTAAGTTCATAAATACATGTCGCTGGCTAGAATTTTTCCAGCTAGTTGGAGAAAAGTATATTCTAGAGTCAGGGCTACTGAGCATCTCTTTCACATCTTTGCTGTTAATTCAGTCCTGTTTATGAGGAACAGAAGACTTAGAGGGGCCTATAAAGTAGGCATTTCTAAAATGAAGATTAGATTTATACTCCAAGAAAGTGTTTAAGTAATGGTGTAAGAGGTGAGATTCAGCTGTCTAAATGTATGTCACTAGTACCATTTTTAGTGTCTTGGTGTACAGGCACAACTTCTGTAGGTCCTATGTCTTGTGTGCTGCCTGTTAATATCTCAGACAGCATATATCACTTCAAACTACTAGATACCTAAGATTATCTAGCTGAAAGGAGCTCTCTAATACACATAGACACCTATAATGTGGTCATGTAAATTAAAGCAAGAAAAATCCCACCCACAATTAGAGCAAACTAAGACAGATAATAGAGAACAATCACCTCAAATGGGTTGTGGGTGATTTTAAACAACAGCCTGCCATGTTGCATATGCTTATTCTACTTAGATGTTTATATGATGTGTACCATTAATGTCTAGATGGTACAGAAAGTAAGATTTAGTGTAGGAGCCATTTATTCCTGATATGGGCAAAATACATCTGTGCATCCGTGGATGCCTCTAATTGCTTGCTGCTGCCAGCAACAGAGGTTCTTGTTCCTTTTCTCTCTCCTTGCTTCTCTGTCCTTCCACTTTCTCTTTTGGTTTTCCAGTTTCACCTCTTCCTCCATGCCAAGTACATGCAGGCACTGCTAGAATTTAATCAAAATTACTAATTCAGCTAAAAAAAAAAAATCCAGTTTTGACTTCCAATTTAGTTTTCAGTTGATTTAGTGTATGAAGAAAACTCACAGAGTCCAAAAAGAGCCAGATGCAGCAGCTAAAGTGAAGAGGAGGGAGAAGGGAGAAGGAAAGGTTAGTTTTTGAAGTGTAGTTTAATTTAATATGGAACAAGATTCTCATAATTCTTAGCAAGGACACAGGGTTCGCTGTCACCACAAAGGAGCGGTTTCGCTTTTTCCTTCTTCTCTCCTCATATTAACTTTTTCATTTGACCACATTATTACCTGATCTAGTTTTCTAAAACTATTCCAGAAGGTTTTTTACAGTTTTAAGGAGTTAAGTCAGTTCAATAAAGGTTCTGACAAGGGCCTGTGAAAGCTAAAAGAAGGAAAATAGTTCTTGGCAAGAAGAAAGGAGGAGAGAGGAGAATAGGAAAGGACGAGGACCAGAAAAAAAGGAAGGAGGTGAGGAAGGAACAGAACTTCCTCTTTTGCCATCAACAACACGTAGCTAGGTCATATGCACACGAAATCAGAGATTTTTTTTCAACCTATTTTGTGAAAGTCTTCATTGGCAAAGTAGAAAGAGAAATGAGATTTTTTTAACAATTCATTAAGGAAACATTAATTAGTCACTAAATTACAGGTGACGTTATCTAATCTAATAAAGAGAGATCCCTAAGCAAGTGAAATAATGCTTACTTTAATTAAGGAGAATCAGCAAACTGCCTCCTGGATGAGGAAATAAAAGTTTCAGGTAGAAAGATTAAATTTGTCTGGACCCTTGGAGGATTTCAAAAGTGAGACCATTTACCTCAATTCAACAAGGAAATCTAATCCCCAGTTAATGTAAAAAGTACCAGTGCAGAAGGAGGGAATGCCTTCAAGCCATGAGTACTGGCAGAAAGTCAGATTGATAAGGACGAGACAAAGTATATTTGGTATGCATTTGGAACACTCTAATGTATTTTAGATCTTATGGATAATATCTTTTATTTACATTCAATGCTAGTTTAGTTTCAATTGGGAAGAATTTTACTGTAATTACATAACAGCATTCCTAATTCAAGAATCTGACAAATCAACCAATGATGTTTCTTGAATATTTTACCAAGTAATAATTGAGCTATAGGTTACTTAAACAAAAAACTTGATGAAGAAGCAAGTAACTTTATCTGGTAAAGTTTCCACAGAACTCAGAGAATTCTCAGTGACAATTCCCTCATTTCCCTTGCATTGACTTATATAGTTGCCATTATAAAAATATGGAGGGTCAGAAGACCAGCAATAATAAAGAAAATAGAGTAACATCAGGGAGATGTGCTCAAAAGTTGAAAACAAATGATCCTTTAGCTGTTTGCTAGAGACTTTATATTTCTTTCTCAAATTTAGACACAAAATGGAACATAAAATATGGAAACATTAGGACAAAGATTAACATGCAGGAACAAATTGTCATTCAGCTTAGTGCTCAATATTTATTATACCACAAGTGTAGAAGCTATATTGACCTCTGAGGATAGGTCTTCCAATTCTCAGGCAACTGACATCCCGATTTTGTTATGAAAACCGCTAAATTGTACCAAATTCCCAGGAAAAGCACCAAACCCATTGTGAGAGAAGCCAACAACCTTGAGATCATTATTCTTTTTCATTAACTGCAATGAGAAATAACTGCACAGAACTTTATTACAAAGATTCATGTACCGTATATGGCTTACAGGATATCTAACACGTCTTTCACTTATTGAAACCATTTTCTGTTACACATATTTAATGATGTTCAAGATTTGTTCAATGAACCAAGTCAATGATATCTAAGAATTCCAGGGATGATATTTGCACAATTCTGGCACTCAGAAACTTCTCAAAAAGGAAAATAATTTCTGCTGGGTATAAAATTTCCAAGCCTTCTGGTACTAACGCCTAGCAGTGATAACAAATCATCACAAACTCTTGTCACCCCTTCCTGTAAATGAAGGTCACCTGCAGTCCAGCATAACTTCTCCAGTGTAAAAGTGTGTTTATCTTGCTGATTTTGAAGAGGAACAAAACTAGAAACAATCAAAACAAAACAGCCCATTGCTGTTCTCCCTAAAGAGACAACGTATCTGTGAACAACACATTTGTCACAGGTGTTAGTACCATTGCTTAGAATACTATTGGACACACATTGATGCAAAGAAAAAGAATAAAAAAAATAGGAATACACAAAGTACAGAAATGGTTTTATTGTTATTCTTCAATAAATATGTTTTTCAATTCAGTAGCCACACGTTTAAAGCCCAAGATAATACTGATTAATGAGCTTCCATGAAAATTAGTTTATTAGTCAGACAATTTCCTTACGCTCTATATCCAGTCTAAATAAATACTTGCTGTACCTTCTGACAATTTTGTATCTAACTATTACTTGTAAAATCTATTTTACATATATAAAAAAGTAACAATAATTCCAGGGATTGTTTTTAGGAGAAACTAACATCTGTGGTTAGGGTTATAATTTAATCTCACACAGGTCAAAACTGAAAACAGTTTCACTTCTTAGGGAAGTAGTGAGATGTTTATTTTTATTCCTCATAATTCTTTAACATTTTATTCAATTCCTGATGAAATTTTTTACCCTTTATAGTTTTTACATTGTGCCAAGAGCCACTGCCTTTACAAGTTTAGGACAGGTCAATATGTTAAAAAGACATTTAAGTTACCCTGCTACAAAATAGAAAAAAAAATTGCTTATCTCTTGGTAGTTAAACCTTGCATCAATATATACCTGCATTCTCCAAAACTGTAGTCATAAGCTAAAAGGACAACCTCATCCACTTTTGTACTTTCACAATCCTGTTAATCATTTTTCAAGTGAGCTAATTATTTTTATAATTTTGTATCATATTTTTTTGACTGTGGCTTTGATTTTCCCCCCATGTTATGGCTCACTACAGATAAATTTCTAAAGTATTTTAACTTTTATTTTGTTCTAAAAAATTTAAAGTCTATAGTGCTTCTCAAAATGACTGAAACTAAAAAGAACAATTCTGTATTCTTGGCTTGGTCCTTGGGTTGTTTGTCTTTTTCATTCTAAACAATCAGTTGATAAAAAGCAGAAGTAACCAAAAGCACAAGGAATTTAGCACAGTGCTGTGGGGTTTTGGTTTTGATTTTTTTTCTAGATTAGTTGTTAAATATTATATTTCCACAGCAGCTTAAACCAATGTAAAAACTGGCTGCTGCAGACCCATCCTCTGCTGCATCTCTCATTCATGTGTTCCACCTCCTTTCTTGAGCTGCTCTGGGGTTTGTCGGGCCCTTCATTCACATGTCCTGTTTTCAGTGTCACAAAAATCACTATTTGGCTCTCAGGAGGAACCAACAATAATCAAATTGAGTACCAAGAAAAATGTACCAACCCACACACACTTGAGATTTGATTTAGTGCAAAATTGTAACACTGGCAGCTATTGACTCCTAGCCTGCATCACTCTCTTCTTGATTGTTCTCCTCTCTTCTTGAATTTTTGCCTCTATGGGGATCTAACATCAGCTTAAAAGAACTATGTCATTATAGAGACTTATCTGGACATCTCAAATTGTGGTAAGAAATGAGCCTGGGAAATTAAATGGTGGTTTACACAGCAGGATACAAACCATAGTGTTGATGAGAAGACTAGTTCATTTCATTCTATTGAGATAGCTTGCTATATCACTGATATTTGTTTACCATTTCATTGTGACATGCCATAACAACCCTATAAGCTCACTGAGTTACTCTTGTTAATGAAATGGCAAGAAAGGTACACATATATTTAAAACCACCCACAAGTATTTATATATATATATATATATTTAGCTATGCATATATACACACATATTAGCATGGCAGACTGTTATTTTCTTAATGCTTATTGCATCTGAACTGTGCCTGAACTGTGCCTGTGCAGTTCTTAGTGTTTGGGGACAAAGGAAGTAACTGCTCGCAGTGTATCGGGTTTGCCTCTGAAATAATAGCACAGAGGTATTGACAAAAGGCTCACCTAACAGCAGAGCTGAGATTAGGTGCTGAGGGTTATTGTCTTCCCCTAGTCTCAAAGCTATGTGAAATGTCAGTTAATTGAAAATGGTAATTGTTCCACATAACAACATCAACTGTTTCATTCCAGGAAATGTGCTGCTCTTAAATTAATAGCCATCGATCCAGAGGTATTTCATGATTCTTTTCCATCCTTTCCTCAAATTATCCAGCTATCAGTCCTTGGGAGAAAACCTATTTCACCATTTTTATTGACCATTCTTTGCTGAGTGACCTGGCTTCCTGCTCAGATAGACTAAAATAGGTCTATCCATCTGAATGTATGTCAAGCAGACCAAGACACCTAACTTTCAAAACACCTGCTACTTCTTACTATAAATACTCAAAATGAAAACTGTTAAGTAATAGTATAGAGCAGTTATGTGGTTATTACTGATTAATGCTATGAAGTACTCTCACATGCTGGGAAATTGTTTTTGTGATAGTAAAAATTGTTAAAGTTTCTTTCAACAGTGTACTTCAGTAAAAATTCTGTTTGGTTTCTTACAAAGGAATTCAAGTTATCTGTTTTTTGTTTGTTTGTTTGCCAATGACTATATTATTTTTACAATCTATTTGAGTAACAAATAACAATATGCCTTCATTATTGCATAGAGAACAATTTCAAAAGCTTTTACATTACTTAGCTGCATCTTTGAAACCTTAATAGAGAAATTAAGTGGTGGAAAGGTTCCATTCTAGAGACAGTTTAATTAATTTGCGTGGTCTTCAAAAAAACCCAAAAATAGTATTTAGATAAGCAGTTGAAAACATATTATAAATGTTTTTGTGTTTGCAGTTTGGTAAATTATCAGTTTGGTAAATTTAAAATTTAATTTCAAAATAAATAGCAAATTCTATCAATTATTTTTGGTACTAATGAATAACAAGACGTATTTTTCAAAGTTTCATTCCCATTTTAACTTGAGACAAGTTTATCTTCCCTGACATATTAAAAAACTGTTATCTATTTATTCATAATGTTTAGATTCCAAAGTGAAATTTATATTAAAATTGATGACAAAAGTGTACAGAAATATAAAGTTTTTAAATAAATGTATGCTATTATGTGATTGTGCAGCAGCCTAGAAAACGGCTCCTTTAATCTCAGAAGAAAGCACTCTACATTTCTGTCTTCAAGGGATTTTCGTTACAGGGAGATGCAATTTAATGTAAACTCGAACAGTTGCCAGCAGGAAAGAAAAAAGAGTCTTGTGTAGTATAAGAAGCTTTTCTATTGTTTCAAAAATAATAAGCTGGTTGCAAAGAGTTTCTATGTATGATCTTAAGTTGCTGTATTTTTGTCTTCTTTTATTTATTAATAGACAGCTTTATATTAGAAATGGCAGGGGGAAATCTGATTAAAGTTTCTAGGACAGCTACAGTGTAAAATCAATTGGAATTACATTTCAACATGAAATACCTAATGAATTTGGATGTTATATACCAATTTTAATGCTCAATCTGGTTTATAGTTAATAGAATCAAAAGGTAAGAAAGCCAGGGAACATTTTAAGAAAAAATTTACAGCAGTTCAGAGGGAAGAGAAAAGATCCCCAGGCATATGGTTCTAAGTAAATGAAAGTGAAAACAACTATTGTGAAGGTACATAAAGGAGTCAAAAGAACTAATCGCAAAAGGTGAGCACATTTTTGCATCATTTGTGTCTGTGCCAGTGAATTACACACAGAGTTCATTCCATTGCCTGCCATTTTGTCCATGGTTTCTCCCTTAGTGAATTTCAGCGGCATTATTGCAAAGTGTGAATCAGAAATAACTGAATAAATGATTTGGTAGTTATGCTAAGCAGGGTAGTTTTGATTATGAAGGCAAAAGTTCTTCTTCAAATCAAAATCTTTTCTATTTTTTTTCCCCACATCCTGGATCAGTGATTTGTCTCTGTGCTCTATTTTATTCTGTTTGAAAATCTAAACTTGCCCACTTCTTTATTCATTTTATTGGTCAAAAAAAATAAACAAGGATCATTTGAAACTATTGAAACTTCAGCATCATCCCTCTTGTGTCACCTTAAATTTAAGTTTGTCCAAAAGGTTACTAGTTTTTGAGAGCTTTTGGAAATTTGAACCACTTGGGCAAATTTGTGCAGCATTGATACTCAATTCAGAATATCTGAAAATATTTGAATATGTAAGCAAAGCTCTAAGCGTGTTGCTGTCATTAATAAGCCTCAAAGTTCACAGCAGTTTCCAGCCTTTGGAGCTTTATGTCTTTAAAGCTTATATTAGCAGCTAAAAATTGTCTTTTTCAAAGTGATTTCACATTAAAATATCATAAAAATAACATTAATTATAGAGATGAGGATTACAGATGTAGATAACAGCTGAACATTGAAAGTGCTATGCAAATCTGCAAGATAGCAGTAATGACTTAATTAAAACAAAATGCATCTATATTGAAGCACAGCAATAAAGGAAAAAAAAGCAATCTGCAACAGAAACATGAACAATTCAGGGGAAGCATGTAAGAGTAGTGTGTAATAGATTGGCTCAGGTAAGTCTAATTTATGCCAACCTTAGACATTAGCATTCTAATGGCTGCCAGAAAATTAGAATATGTTGTCTTTTGGCTGCCAGGTAGTTTAGAGGGTAACTACCAATTACCCATAAACTGAGTCATATCAGAAATGACTTAATGGTGGGGTTTTTTCTTCCCATGGCCAAGCTGGCTTTGATACCTTTGCAGTAGACTTCATTAACTCTGCTCCCTGATTTAGAGGGAAGCTGTCCTTTCGCACTTACCAAATGGGCTGAAATTACCTCAACAGGGATCATTGCAAAGTTGGTGCCAAGAAGCAGAGTTATGTCGAGGCCTGTTCACACTGAGTGATATTCTACCTAGTGCACATGGCCCGCACTTGGCCCATTCAAAGCCTGTCTCCTGTCTATAAGACCCCAAGACTGGAGCTATGAGCTCACCAAGAGAGTTTTACTTTAAAATATGCAAGGCGCCAAAAATTCACCAGGCAAATCTTTAGAAGAACCATCTGTTATTTTAACACCTTAACAGAGAGTGCATGGGAGAAAAGCCACACACGTTTTATCAGACAGTACTTTTACTGGTAGACTTTAGGGAAGATAAGAGTACTTGACAAAAGTTTAAGGGTTGATATACAATCAAAACAAAGCACTCCACAAAGCATTGGCTTAGCACATGCTAACACATACAGCTTAGCAAAACCAATCCATTCAGATACCCAAAATATTAAGAAAATAAATTAGAAGAAGGAGAACTATAGCTACCATTCCTAGATCCAGCACAGATCTAGCTACAAGAGTCTAGATATAGTGGATTCAAACATGTGGAGACCACGTGTCATTGTTTTTATCTGCTCTGGCCCCCTGTGGAAACCTCTTCCAGGTGAGACTTCCAGCCCACTGGCCACTGTGTCTCCAGAGTGTGACACAGGCCATGCTCCCGGGCTGCCTTTAACTGATGGCTGCTCTGGAGTCACGTGGTGAGGCTGCAAGGGCTGCCATGTGGGACCAGGCATGACCTCACCTCATAAGATCTGACCTGACCCTCTTCCCATACCCCTGCCTTCAGCTGTTCTAAACCTATATAATAATAATCCAGAGTCTCACACCCTCCAAGATTGTTTTAGAGAAACCTTTATGTGTCTTATTCTGTATCTTTTTGAAAATTCAGCCATTTTTAATCTCTATGCAACAATGTTGTTTTTAAAAAAATGCATAAAATTCCTGTAACAAAACTTAAAAGATGCAGTACTTTCTCTCCCTGGTGTGGAGGGGATGAAAAACAGACTCCCGTTGTGTCAACCTTTTCTACATAGCATTTAGATGAAAAAAGGCCACAGAACAATTCTCACTGAGGATACAAACCGTTGTAATAATCATAACTACCATTTGTGCCTCTGCACCCATCACAAGCTGTGAGACTGATTCAAGAAATTACATAATACTAAAACCCATCTTATTTAAGAAAAAACCCCATCACATAGCACTTTCTTTGTTTTAAGTATGCCCTAGCTTCCTGTTGATGTCAAAGAACAGTAGCTAGAGCCTGACTCTCTGAATCATGGCAGCAGCAGGCTTGGGCTGCATCGGCCCACACTGTATGCTATCTGTAAGCAAATTGGCTATCTATTTTATGTCTCATATTGATGTTGGTGAAGTAAAACGGATATACTGTAGGAACACCCAAAATGCCTGATTCTGCATGGATAGGCATTGTTTTTATATAAACATTAATACAATCCCTTGAAATCATAGAAATTAAGATTAAAAGTTACTAGCTGTAAGCGCTTCCAGACAATCAAATCCATATGTACGCAATGCTGCCTGTCTTTTAACTGACAGCACACAGGTTGGAAGGGGTTCTGACCTCTGATATGAAGCCTCACTTCAGCCAAGGAGAAATTATAGCAATAAGCACCTCCAGAAACATTAGAGCCTTATGAATCCAGCACTGCCTGCCGAACTAGGACAGAACACAGGCTGGAAGGTATTCTAACCCCTGATGTGAGGACCACACTTAACACCTAGAAAAGAACTTTTCTCACAACAGGTCCCAAAATAACATTTATTAATACAAATATGTGACAGTTATTGTGGGTTCCGCTTTGCCGGTGATAACGTTCAGTTGCAAGATTGTATTTAATTGATAATAAAAGACCCCAAAAGAAAACAGCACAAAACACATTCTACAAAGACAATTACACTAAATTCAAGTTACAAGGTTTTACTGTTGGTGGAACTTGCATCAATTTTATGGTACTCTGTAGGTATTTAATGATAAGAAAGAAGAAATTTGATCTTGCAGCCTTTATCTAGTCACACACAACTCCTTGTAAATTCAGAGAAAGGCTCTGTATGACTGGGTAAATAAAAAGGTAGTTTAGATCCCTAGCTAGAGGAAATAGCGCAGATCAATCCTGGATGGCTAAGTCTACATTTAGAGAAATAAAAGAGCAAATTTTAAAGAAATATGAAAACAAAAATAGTATTTTGACTGCTGGCTGTAGATGAATAAGAAGACAAGGAAACTAGCTGTGATGAACATGTGCCATAATAATGAGAATTAATTGTAGCACCCATCAATTCTGAGACAGTTTAAGTACGCAAAACATACAGCATCATCCCTGCCACTGAGACTACTCTCTCTGGAAGACACCTAACTTCAAGTAAAGTTTAGTTTTCCATCAGTCTTTATTGTTCAACACAATTACTTTACCAGGGTGTCTGAACTGCATGGAATTTATAATACAGGTTCAATTTTCCTTCCTTTTTATATTGAGAGTCTCATCTTATTGAGAAAATTAGGTTTACAGTCCAGTATACTCTGATAGAATATTAATTAAGTTCCATTCAATGGCTACTTCAGAGCTACTTCATTTTCAAAATATCACTGAGGCATAAGTTAATTAAATTACATAAATTTCAGTCAGTGATGGTAGAGGTAATATTTGCTATAAATAGCTGTAAGTTTTTACTGAAACCCTATTAGGAAAAAAATGTATGGTGATATATCACCAATATAATTAACAGTCTTTTTATAAGTCATGAGGGAAGACATATCAAAAGTAAGTTATCTGTTCCCAGGCAGGTAAGCAGGATCATTGTTGTTTCTTCTTTCCATGCCTGTAGGGCAGAACTCATTCATAAGTCAGACAGTAAAATTTAACAATGTACAATCTGATATTAATTGTGCATATACTCGTGGGTCACAGTAAGTGGTTTGTCAGACGTGGCAGCTTGCCACAGGTGTTTAATGTCACATGATTCATAATAATGACTTGAAGCTCCCAAGTATCTGCAACTAAAAATAATTCTTCTCTCTGCAAGTGCCCTCCAGAGCAGAGTGGCTATCTGTCAGCACAAGATAGTGGGTAGCAATTGACTACATTTAGCACTACCTATGAGCCATTTCTCAAGGATGAAGAAGGAATAATGATCAGCTTGGTCATTAGAAACCATGTTCTTTGCACCAGGTTAATTTTTAATATTTTCCCTAAATAGCAGTATAAAAAAACTAGCTTCTATCATGACCATAAAATTGCAAAAGGTCCCACAGGCTAGAGTTGTAACAGAGTAGAAATCTTTTTAAGCATCTTCAGCCAGACTTTCAGAGAGGAACTCTCTTCTTTTTCTGATTTAATCTCTTACTTGAAACTGGAAGCTTTTACTTGGCTTCTGCGCACATCATGCACAAAGAAAATGATGGGATGAGGGACTTTTGAGATTTTCTTTCCCTGACAGTGTTAAGCACATTCAAAAAATCAGTCCTTTGACATTTTACTGTTGACATGACAATTTCATGAAACTTCAAGACAACTTCATGACAACTGCCTTGCTTCTAAAATTTCTAATGTACTTTTTGCTTTGTGCCACAAGGCTCTTTCCAGGAGAATAAACAGATATGTGTTTTTCTTTAAATGTGAAGGCATGAACTCATGTTACTCCTCATACAGTTCATGTAATTTTGGAAAGTTTCCACTTTCAGCTGCCTCAATAGCTAATTGGAAGTGATAAACCACTCCAGAGACTTTAGGTCTACTAAATTATCCCCTGGAGGGGTGACTGGCTAGAGAGGAAAACCTTGGTAATTAAGATTGAGAATTAGACACTTCAGTTAAGAAGATTGAATACAAGCTAAGGAGATTTAAAGAAAAAAAAAGTATAAAACATTACAGATAAAAGAAGGCATTAATATTGTATATGAAAAAACCAGACATCAACTGGATTTTTTTTTCATTCTAATGGAAAATGTTTTTCTTAATATAAGCATGATACGCATATTTTTGAGATCCTTCAGGNTAGTTAGTTTCAGAAGAAACCTGGTTTTAAAAGTTTTTTTCCCTCTCCCTTTTCTTTCTCCCTTTGGCTGGTTGGGGGAGAAGAGGACCCACCTTTTCTCTGTACTTGAGCAGTTGGCGTTTTGCCAGCTTTACCCAAGACAGTACCAAAACTTTTGAAATTATATTTGTATGTGTACCCAATTTTTCATCTTGATTTGTAGTACTTGTTACTGATTTATTCCAGGCATTCTTTACTATGCCTGTGAGTTGGATCCCACAGACCTAGAAATCAGTCATAAAAGTGTTATGGTCTGAGAAAGAGTAGAAAGGTAAGTAAGTACTGCTTGGTCTTTGCTAGTGACATAGAACATGTTACTTACAAATTTTGATAAATTTTATATATGCAAATATATATACACATATATATTTAAGAAAGGGTCTTTTTCAATTTGAAACCAAATGTGACCTTTAAAAAAGAAAGAGGGAAGGTGGGAGAAATGATTAACTATCTTAATGAATATGTAGAATAGGAGAGCTGAAAAGGTTACCGGATATATAATTTTTCTGCCTGTGAATGCAAATAGTTCTTCATACAGTTGGTTATACAACACTGATGCAGGAATATTTGCAAATATGTTCACAAATCCTATTCAAAAGCTGCAAAATGCCAACACATACTGTTGGTCAGTAAACAGATTGGAAGACACAGAGGGCACTGTGCAATTAAAGGAAAGAGCCAAAAGGCTGCTCTTAGGTGAGAGAGGAGGCAGAACAGAGCCAAGGAACTGAAGAAAAATGACAAGCTAACATATTAGAGATCTATGACAAAGACTTGATAAAGTCTTTTTTCACAGCTTCTACATGCTTTTTGCTGTTGGAGTACTTGCTCCCTATAAACTCTTGGAAGTTGTATGAAAATAAAAGCCTTCTTTATAAGAACAATTTAGTAAAATGAACTGATGCATTTTTCCTGGATCTACTTTTGTTCTAACACTGCAATGTTTATAGACAGGCTTTACAGAAGTATTCCTAATACATTATTAAAACAAAAGAAAAAAGTTGTGTAGACCAGATGCATCTTAGAAATACATATGAAGCATTAGTTGCTACATTAGAATCTGGAGAAGGTATGAAGATTCCAGAAATATTCTGAAGAAAGGAGGCAGAATATAGTCTTTTGAAGCACATTGTAGACTCTGTGATCTTGTTACAGTCTTTTTAAAGCATAAAATACGGCAATAGTTTAAAGATAATTTTGTAGACTGTCTTGAAGAATGCACAAATATGAGTAATGTAATTTGTGAGGTACTGACTATACAATTTTCTCCAGTAGAAATTATCTAGATCTTCCATTAATTTACTCTTTTTTTAATAATGAATTCACTCTGCTTATATAGTTCTAGCTACAAGTGCAGTTCACTGTATCTGAATTTATCAGTTCAGTAAGAAGCAGATCATTCTAGAAGATAAACCACAGATTGAGTGCTGTGTTTAACCTGACCATGACTCTTCTCAAAAGTCTTGCGGGCAGTTTTTCTTTGGAAAAGGTAGTTCCACAGTCACATATACCACCATTTACAAAGAGCTGGAAGGACATATTTAAGACTGCTCTGGGTGCAGCTAAATCAGCTGGCAAGGAGGTATTACCTGGGAACAGGGGTGAACTGGCCAAAAAAGTAAAGACAGAAGATAGAAGGCACTGTAATCTAAATATCTAAACATGCTTGTATCAGATCTGTTCTTTATTTTTATCATATTTGGTACATCCTGACCCAGTACACCTCTTTGAGTGGTCAGACTACTGTTTCATCTTTGTACATTTGCCTAAAACTAGTAGGTTAGTTTGAGTAGTAATCCTAATAAAATTTGAATAGGAATCTTACCTGTTCAAAATCTTTCCCTGCTTTCTTCAAATTTGCGTTTCATTTCCCTGGTGCTGAATTTTTCCACAAGACCAAAGTAAAATAAGGTAAATTCTTCATTGTTGTCCTTCCATGTAGAAGGGGGAAATAACTGCTTCATGGAATAGTATGCACATGGACAGCATAGTTTAGTCTTTGGATGTCCTGATAAGGAAGTTACATTGATAGAGTGGTGCACTGGTTTTTGGAGCCAGTTCACCTCAGCTATTTTGAAATAAAAATAGATGGTTGAAACATTATTCTTGTACTACCTACACTCCATTAATTATTACATTAGGTGTTCTTAACTTACCCTGCAACTAGAGCATTAAAGTTAGCACTTCGTGATTGAGAAGTTATAAAAATCACAATTATTTTACATAAGAATTAAATGAGGAATAACATTTTCCATTACTATTTCTCTTTACATAAGCACACAGTGAAGACTCAAAGTGGAGAGCACCCTAGAGGGGAAAAGTGATTTCTGTAGCTAAGGGAAAGTTAAAATAAGAAAAAGAAAAGTTTTTTCTTATATACTGAAAGAATTATGACTTAATGGTTTACTAATTGTTGCATAAAATCTTGGAAATGACAGTTTTACAAAGAAGTTTTTCAGACTGTGGGCAGGATCCAAAATTAAATTCTGAGAGTCTAGAAAACTCTCCATTATAGTTAATTTAAGCAAATTTTTAATTAACTAACAGAAGTGGAACAGATTTGAATCAATGTGAGATATTTATTTTAATAGAATCAAATCCTACTGTTTTAAAATTTCTCTACCCATTGCAGATGTTGTAACTCACTATAAGCTCTTCATCCTGATCTTAGGCATCCAGAGGTTTGGTTACAGTGCATGTCCAAAGGCTTCAAGAAGAAAATGAACTTATGATGATCCTCTATTATGATGACAAGTAGCAATACCATTCTTCTCACTAAAGTGAGGTTATACATGCTTTTATAGTTTGTGAAGGATTTATTATGCTTGGCTGAACTTACATGGATAAAGCAGGAATCAGTCTAAATTTTGTCTGATACTTGAACTGAATCTTCTGCTTTTCTTTCTTACATTAACTCAGGTAAGATTTTCTACTCTGTACATAATATTACAAGCCCATAATTGTTATATATCGGTAATATTGTGGTCTATATTTATTGCAGAATCTATGCTTTTGTGCTTCCTATAATTACATGTTTTAAATATCAATTCATAAGATTTGCTATTTGAGATCTGATATTTCACATTTGCTGATATCATGGTTTAAAAAATATTGTATAAGCCCTCATACGTGTAGCAGGGCACTAATAGGATGTCTCAGAATACATCTTTCCACTCTGGATCTGTATATCAGAGTACGTCCTGGGGCATAAAGTAAGAGAAAATGAGTGCTGGCAGATTTCCCATGAGGTTTTGCCAAACATATGGAGAATAAACTCCCTGCACTTGCCTCCCAAAAGAGGCAGAGAGGAAGAGTCTAATAATAATCATAAAAATAATGGCATTTCTGCTTGAAACATTTCTGAGAGGGCACTATACACAAGCAATATGCTGGTACAACTGTCTGTAGACTGTAATTTAAAGAAATTAATACATTATAAAGCAGATCTGTCTTCCCTTCTACAACTGAATAGGGAGGTCACCGATTTAATTTTCTTTAATGAAGTCTGTGACAGGTATTTCTGACAGACTAATATTATCAAACACAAATATTTACATTTGAGGCAGCCTAAATCATGTCTTTTCCCCGTTAAAGTAGGGATCTGTTTCTTGTGTGTTGTTTTTAAGCAATTGGTAGAAAAAGTATTCTCTGAAGCTATAGTATCCACTATCATTTATATCCTCTTTTTAGCACAGAACCATTAAGGTAGGTATTTCACAATTCAGTGAATTATCTATTTTTTATTGTTTGGTTCTTTTCAGCTTCTTACAGAGTTCTTGTTTCCTCCTCCATTCCTAGATAGTCAAGTTCAGGCAGAGTGCTCCAGGAAATACATCTCCACTGCTGCCCTGATTGATTAGGAGTTAAACAAAATCATCATAGGAAGAAATTCTTTGCTAGTAAGAAATTATTTATTGTGGGGGTGGTGAGGCACTGGAACAGGTTGCCCAAAGGGCTTGTGAATGTCCCATCTCTTGCAACATTCAAATCCAGGCTGGATGGCTCTTTGAACAACTTCTCTAGTGGAAGGTGCCCTTGTACACAGCAGGGAATTTGAAATGGACTGCCCAGGGAGAGTTGGAGTCACCATTCCTCTAGGTGTTTAAGGAAAGTCTAAATGTGGCACTTAGTGACATGGTCTAGTTGATGTGGTGGTGTTAGGTCATACGTTGGACTCAGTCATCTCGGAAGTCTTTTCCAACCTAACAGATTCTGTGATTCTGTGAGGTACATATTCTTGAAGGTCCTTCCCAACCCAAGCCATTCTATGATTCTATGATCATCAAGATGCTTGGACCACGATACTACCTGAGTAAGATAAGACAAGGACAGTGCCCACTGTGCCCTTCCAGAATCCCTCAGGGATTCTGTGGTCCATGTTGCACCTCTCACACAGAGTGTTTTTGAGCACTGTGCTTGTGCTTTGCGTCAGACTTTTAATATAAACAGAATGTGCTCTGAATTGCCTTCCCTGCCAAATGCACCTGCACATTGTGCCAGTTTTGTTGTTCACCCTGTGTCAGTCTATGTATGACTTAGCTGATGGGTCAGAAATTGCAGCCAGTTATTCTTACAGCTGATCATCCTAATTCCAGAGTAGTATTTGAGTGGAATTATTTGCAAGGGATCAATATTTTTAAATTTATTCTTAGCTTATTTTCTATGCCTTAATGTACTTCATTAGAACATGTGTACTTACTCCAGAGACCCTTTATGTGCCTTGAAATCTCATATTGAGAATATGCAGCCTCTCTTAGAATCATGAACCATATAGGAAAGTGCTTGTTTCGGGACTAAACTCATGGATGAATGGATTAATGTTGAGCAGGTAAGGCTAAGCATTTTAATACTTTTTTTCAATTGGAACTGCATTACCTCTTTTGAAGATGCAAGGCTTGCTTCAGAGTTCTGATTTATTTTTTAATTTTTATTCCTAATTGAACATACCATTTACCTATATTTACCTTTTTATATGTGTGTCTGTTTCCACTGACTTTGCAAGTTCCATATTTGGGACAAGTTCTGTCACATTAAAGGATATATAAAATTGTAATAAAAGAGTATATGTGCCTCATACATGTATCAGACATCTGCATACTTTTACATACTTATCTGGTTTGTATTCCATGAATAGGAGGTAAACAGCTTTGTGATGATTTCTGTAACAAAGAAAGCTAAATGGATATTTTCTGAGACAGCTTCCAGCAGAAAATCTATTTGCTGAGCCTGTTTTTTTTTTTAATTTCTGCATTTATTAGCTCATTGACTTCTATGAATTTCATAATAATCTTCTGAAGTCGTTCTTGGCCACATTCTTGCCTAACTACCCTAGACCAGAGACTCCAATACTTTTGATGGGGTTTGGGCAGTGTCTGGTTACCACAAGTTCCTAGTTCATGTGACCCCAAAATTTTGGATCTGTGACCAGATCCAGGCAGATCACCTTGCAAGATAATTTTGGATAAGTATGGCAGGTGAACTGCTTATAGTATGCCAGAAGCAAATATGTCTAATACAGCCAGGATAACCAGAGCATCTTTAGTCAAAGAAATGGGAATTTAAAGTACTCGACAGACTTAAGTTCAGCCCTGGGTTCTGTCACAGAGAGCTTGAAGATCGAGAGATTCCTCTGATTTTCATCACATTATGGAAGGTGTTTTGTATGACCCTGCAAGAGTATGTATTTAGATAAAAAAGGAAACTGGACATGAATTATATGGAAAATGTGTTAGTCAAATAATGCTAAGACCTGGATCAATCAGTGTTCAATGTGAGTACAACCATGTAGGTATGATTATTGAAAAGGTAGAAGGAAAGTACCAAGAACTTTGTTTTGACCTAAAAGTTCAGTACAAATGCAATTCTTGCAGTGAAGAAGCAGAATGCCTTCACTAAATTGAACAAGATTAGAAAATGGGCAGCTCTTTGTAAAAAGAGATTAACAGGGCAGTAGCAAATACCTTCACATTATCAGGATTGTCTTGACAATGGAAAAGAACAAATCACACTTTCTGAATTTGAAAATGTTTTCCTAATGTTACTTTCCAAAGATACTTGTTTATCCCTGAAATGTAGGAATTAATATTGCACTACTTAATAGCAAAGGCTGACCTGTTGATTTACTTGAGGGATTAAGGCCAGTGTTACCATGTCTTTCTCCATAAAAGGAGGAGGTGGGAGAGTGGAAGAAAGATTTGCAACCCTCAAAGTCATAACAAAGTAATCTTAAAGGTACTATAGTTTTTGCGGACCAAGTTTAAAGGAAAAAATTGTTTTCCCAGGATTGGCAGTCCATTAAGAATTCAGGACTTGTTTGCTTTTCTAATTTTGACTACCAGGTTATCTAATTTGTTTGCTCTAGGGTGGTTTATTGAGAAGAATTTTCAATGTATGAAGAAGTGAAGACTTGGTCTTATACATGTGGCCTCAACAAAAATCCCTAATTACATGTGATCAGGGAAAATACCTTCTATGAAGTAATAAGAAAATTAAGCCCCAGGAGTTTATGTATAAGAAAATACTGCACCAGCACGTAGTATTTAGGATCCTGGAGTGGAATTGATGAAACCAGATACGTTTCTCAAAATCCTTGCCCAGGAAGACTATTGTAACTAGTTAACTGTGACCTCTCATGGCATATTAGTACAGAGGGGTAGAGGCATTACACATAGTCTTCACCCACACTATGAGGAAAATAGATCCAGTCAAAAAATAGATTACACCAAGTCTGTGTCTGCATATAGATCCCCCAGACTGACTTCAATAGCTCACAATTGTGGCTATCACCCCAAGAGTGCAACTACAGGATTTTCAGGCTGAAACTAACTTTTCTACCAGCTTGGCCTGCTGTCATATTAACTCAGCTTGACTCACTGATGTACCTCAGACAACCCTTTTAGGTATTGCCAGATTGTTCTCTGCACTCACTAGATGGCCACAGAGGAGGGATTAAAAGGTCAAGTCCCATGCCTCCTTTGACCCAAGCATGCAATTCCTGCCTCTCCACCTAGAATACAGACTGGGACAGATGAACCCCTCAGTCTGAGGCTGGACCATATTGCACGACCAATAAAGACAGGAAGGTCTGGACCAGCAAGAAAGAAAAAAAGAAAGCATATCATTGTAGATAGGCCTTGGGCATACCAGGAATAAGAAAAGACTCTATGTTGTGACTGTTTCTTTTAATCCATTTATGAGTTTTATCTTGTGACGCTTGTTCAAACCATGTGAGTAATTTGACACTGTAGGAACTGAGGCACCTGCGAAAACTCAAAAAAATGCGGGTGAAGGTGTCTGGATCACATTTTTAAGTGTTTAATTTTGTATAAGTTGCACTTCTTGATTACAATACAATTTTGAAAATAACCCTAAAAGTCTTCTGAATAACATTGTGCTCAGAAATTATTTTATTTTTGACCCCTGAGTACTATTCCCTCTTGCTTTCCCTCCCTCCACCTCATATGCTTCTTAATTAGGGCTTTTCCTTCTAGAAATTAGAAACTCCATTTGATTGGGCCTAGGGTTTCAATTTTTAAGGGAAAGGTAATGTCCAAAGTTATTACTCAGTAATATATACAGAAGTAGTCATTTGATGCAACTAATATTTTTTTATAAAAATTCTTGTCATTCCTTGAAAGTTACTATACTACTTTTGGTACATATAGTTAAAAGGCCTTAAGTATCCAAAAATTTATTGTCATGGTTAATTTTAAGCATCTGCCTAGCTCATTGATTTTTATGAGGTTACTTTTGCTCAAAGTTAAGTAAATGACTACTTTACGTTAGAACAAGGCCATGACTTGCTACAGCCTAACAGGGTTAAACAGAAAAGGTAAAAATACAACAGTTGCAAGAGCTACATTGCAAGAACCCCAGTACATGAAGTTACCACGATGTATAATATAAAAGCAATATTGAAATAATATTACGTTTTTAGACATGCAGGAGCTGTATTTTCACTCTTTACAAAATCAAGTAAGAAATTAAAATGGAAGTATAAATATGCTGGCAATAATGCATACAAACAAATAGAGTTAGCCTAAGAACCCAAGAATTTTTCCAACTCTTTTGGTCAAAATAAGGTTTGTTGTTATACATATATATGTATATATTTATACACATATACATAGGTATAGATAAATATATACACATAGTCAGCTAAGTCCTATACAGCTTCTCACTCACTGCCATGCAGTGGGGTGGAGGACAGAGTCAGAAGGGTAAAAGTGAGGAAGCTTGTGGGTTGAGATAGAGACAATTGAAGAGGTAAAACAAAAGCCACATACACCATAAAGCAAAACAAAAGCTGAGGCTGGATGTGGCTCTCCCCAGCACAGGGATAAGCAATCGCATTGCCCTCAAGCACCATGATAGCACAGCATATACCTGGCCATGTGCCCATCTCCCATAAACTACCATCAGCAGCCTGCAGCCTGTCCTTTTGGTAGCTGAATGCTAGAGAGTACTGTGGAGAGGGAGTCCTTCCCTTTCCAGCTGCTCATGGGCTTTCTTTGTGAAGAGATCACAAACTCAGGCTGATCTAGGAAACAGTCCTATCCTGAGCTTTGCAGCCATGAGAACCAGCTATGTCCACAAAAAGTGCATGTCAACAGCACCATGGAGAACCCTAAGGATGGTCAGGACCTCCACAGTGAGCACCATTCCACAGGGTCTGAGCTCAGCAGGCAAAGCTGGGGCCAGCAGCAGAACCACTGACAGCCCCCAACACTGGTGCACTATGGGGGTAGATAGTGTCAGCGATGAGGCCAAAAATTGAGCTGTTGTATGGGCCCAAGAGGGAAATGAGCTTCCCGCAGCATCAGGTCCAGGCCTGGTTGGAGACATCACACATGGAGTACTAGACACAGGCACTCTCACAGGTCAGAGTAATGTCCAGCAGAACCGAAATGGGGTCTGTGGACCCCGGTCAAACAGTCCTGGGTGAGGCTTTAAAGGACAGTCTGAGTGGTGTACTCAGGGGCCTGAGACTGCATGTGTCCTTGGCAAGTTTCCATGGAGCTCTCTGGGCCCCAGCATCAGAGAGGAACAAGGGATATAGATGCCAGACCCTGGAGTGAGTGCTTGTGTCCTCCCACCTACCATCACACAGCTCAACTGAATGCTGAAATGAAACACAGTACATAAGAGGACTATGACTCTGCCAGGGGCTTGCAGATCAAGAAGCGAGACAAACAGAGAGCAAGAGAAAGGAATGACAGTGTATGGCTAGTGGCAGGTATCTAATGTCATGTTGCTTCCATCCTCTCAGTCATGTTTCCTGCTTGGACAAGTGTACCTAAGAGTGGGTTTTCATTTCTAGCTATAGCCTAATGAATATTTCTAAAGATTAAGTAGTCTAGAACATTTCTGAGGATTATTAACCATATCTAGGGCTGCATCAAAAGAAGCAGGACCAGCAGGTGAAAGGAGGTGATTTTTCTCATCTATTTCAGTCTTGTGAGACCCTACCTGGAGTGCCGCATCCAGGTCTGGGACCCCCAGCATAAGAAGGCCATGGACCTGTTGGATCAAGTCCAGGGGAGGGCCATGAAGGTGATTAGAGGGATGGAGCATCCGTCCCATGAAGAGAGGTTGAGAGAGCTTGGGTTGTTCAGCCTGGAGAGGAGAAGGCTCCAAGATCTTTCAGCCTACCAGTACTTAAATGTGGGCTATGATAGGAGAGGGACTTTTTACAAGTGCATGTAGTGATAGGACAAGAGGGAATGGTTTTTAAATGAAAGGGTAGGTTTAGATTAGATATTAGGAAGAAATTCTTCACTGTAAGGGTGGTGAGGCACAGGAACAGGCTGCCCAGAGAGGTATGCAAAACTCACCTGGAACTCAGTCTTGTGTAGTGTGTTCTAGGGTGACCCTGCTTGAACAGGCAAGTTGGACCAGATGACCTGTTGTAGTGCCTTCCAATCTTACTCATTCTGTGATTCTGTGAAATTAACATTTCCATATCTTCAGGAAAATATTATAAAAAATTACTTTTTAGAAATATCTTATGCATATGTGGAAGGACCTGCCTGGGAGAGTTCCTGTGACTGCCTGAGGGTGTTTATCAAGACATCTATCCATAAAAACGGTGCATAACAATTGGTCTACATCTAGCAAGAGCTTCGTAGAGCAAGAATATGATGGCAAGGCTTCTGAAATTCAAACCTGAAGAGGTTCTGTGACAATTTGTTGAATGCATTTTTTGAAACCAAATAGCAGCTCAGTCAGCCACCTTGACTCATCTCAGTTCCTTGTCAGGCCTTTGCTGACAAAAGATGTGAATTTCTGGAACCATTTAGTGAATGGATGACTGAGTGTGCTAGGTGTGTGCATAGGTACAGCCCTGACATGCTGCTAGTCCACAAATGTTACATGAATTTCCGTGTTATACAACAATTATAGCATTCAATCAATAATTTTTGCTACAGGGTCAGCCTGTTTGCAAATAGCAATTTCTTTTCAGAGACTGATTTTTTTTTTAACGAAAACAAGATAAAAAAGTCCTCATGTAAATATATTAATTCTCTTTTGTGAAAACTGTGTTTAAGTATTTAAACACTAATGTCTTTCAAGCCATACTTAACACCATTTTTCTCTGTTTCTCAGTAGTCTTGTGCAATCTACTCCCAGGTGAAATAATGAGCTACAATCAGAGTTACAGCATTGGAGGGGCATCCTTCCATTTTATTGAGTTAATCTTTATCAACTCTAACAAGGTCATTCCTGACAGATTTGTCAGATCTGGTCTTTAGAGCTGCCAATCTCGAGTTTCTACATTTTAACTCAGTAACCTGTTTAGTTCTTAGACATCCTACTGATAGAAAATCTTTATCAAAGTCTACCCTAAAGTTTTCTTGCTTTAAGTCTGATACTTTTTGACTTCTCCATGATGGACATTGAGAATAGAAGCTTTTTACATATATTAGGGCACTTATCATGTCTTCAGTTTTTTCTTCAGGCTATAGAAACTCCTCTTAATAAAACTCTCTTACTAAGCCACAGGAGTTAGAACTCTGTCACCCTTATGGCTTTTTTTTTTTTCTGGATTTTCTCGAACTGTACTATATCTTGGGTCTGCAGATATCATGAACATGCTATCTTTACAATGGAGGATATGTATTTTGGGAATTGAAAGCAGATTTCTGAAAGGTTACATCGCTAAATGAAAAATTAGTGAAAAAACATCATGGCTTTCCATGTAGGAAATTATCACAAAACATATGGATAGAAATAATTTTAATTGTGTGGGTTCTACCAAATCCAGCTCTGAGTTTGAGTTTTATTCAGTATGGCAGAAATTCATGGAACACCATCCTGTAGTCACAGATTCAGTAGTTACATAATAATGTACATCAAAAGTACTGTGGGAAAGAAGTTTGTTGGGGTTTTTTATTTTTCATTAAGCAAGTGGACTGATGAACTGGTTCATTAAAAAAAAAATAGTCCAAGGGCTCCTGGGTTTGATATACTCATGGATTCTATGCTTATTGCTTTCTTCTCATGTCTTTGCCATTCTTGCCAGCACAAAGGTTGCACATCACCTCTGATCATTCTCCCAGGGCCAATTGCTGGCTGCACTTTGAGATTTAGAATTGATCTCTAATATGGTAGGTATAGAAGAAAGGAAAACTAAAGGAAAATATTTGCATTGACCCCTTTTCCTGCTTATTTTCTCCCCATTGTTTGTGATCACAAAAGCAGCAGCGTCTTGCAAAGCAGTGATCTTATGCATACAGTTTATTGCATATTTGCCCTGTGTCTTACATTCTTTACCTACATAGCTGCAACTGACCAAAATATGATGTTTGTTCTAATCCAGGATCATGGTTCTCGTAGTGTTACGATATATGTTTCTTCTAATAATATCATTAATTTCTCCATAGCAAAAATCAAAAACTATTGCTATTGCATTCCTTAACATCTTCATGTCTTCCTTTCTGTCACTAAATCCCTTTCCTTGTTCTTTGTTATTTTTTGTCTTTTCTCTGCCAACTGGTAACATTTTGCATTTTTTTTTTCTGTTATCGCTTCTCTGCTTTGTTTCACAGATAAAGGAAAAAGACAAGGTCACACAAAGCCACTTCCACGTTTTTTGGGTTTTTTTTGGTCTATTTTGTTAATATAATATTTTTGCTGTCCTTATTCTTCAGCTGTCTGTCTTTCTTGTGTGTTTTTAGGACAGTGACTGTGCTTGATTTGCTAATGCTGTGAATGCTTATAATAAGGTTCCTGAAGTTTTACTTTCCCTATTCCAGTTTCTCTATTAGCAAAAATACACTGATGAAACCCCCTTGCTTGTACTGCCATTTCCATCTAGTATGTCACTGAGATTTCACTCAGATGACACTTAGAAAAAGCATTGTCACAATGCATAAAACTCAGCAGGAACCAGTAATAATTATGCTAATACTGTTTACTCCTCTGATCATAGTAGCTTTCTTATTGTGCTGTCATTATGGGATAACTTCTTGTTCACATTTTCATCCTCTCTGCTAAGATGACTTTTAGCAACTGAAAGAATATTTTTGAATGTATAAAATTAGAAGGGAACAAGTGCTCTTTATGGCTTTTGACAATTAGCCACTATCACTATAATGTCCTTCATTTTATCTAAGTTCGTCCTTGAACAAAATCCAGGCCTCTTCTGTTCTCATTGTGCTTTGTGATGATCTTTGCCTTTTCATTGATTCAGCAGTTACCTTTGAGCCTTACTTTTCAAATATGTTGAATTTGCCTTTTATCAGCTTAAAAATGTGAATCTCATGCATATTTACATTGCAAAGTGTGACAGCTCTGGAAGAGGTCAGTTGTGTCAACTGCTCTATACATCCAAAAGAAAGTCTATTATCTCTTGAACAGGCACAACTTTACAATATGTGAATCTAAGCATATTTATAATATTACCTCCTTATTTTGAAACTAAAACTTTGGGGGTTTAGTTTTACAGTTTTAAATAAGAGGGTCTAAAATTAAAGCCGAAAAGGAAAAAAAGTAAAGTTTGAACGAAAAATCACTGTTCCATTGCAGTTTTGTGGCTGTCATCTAGGAATAGTTTCAGTTTTAAAATGATAGCTCTGACTTTCTTGTCATTGTAATAGCAGCTTTTCTGATTATGGGATGATAAAGGCAAACAATTTTGATTAAAAAAAAATAAATCATGCGATAGTTGGCTGATAAGTCTGTTGAATCAGATATTTCATGAGCTAGAACCTGATGCAAAACTGTTCCTTGAAGTACTGTTCTTTGTAGTACAAGGGCACAAAATAATTGCATATTTTTTCTTTAATTTCATCTCTTCCTTTACTGAATGTGCTGGTTTAAAGGTAAACTGGCAGGAGAAATGAACCCAAACACAAAAGAGATTATAAGTCAGAGTTACAATTTAATTTAAAAAATATTACAATAAATGCAATTATACAAAGAGAAATTGGTTTTAACTCACAAAAGCCAGAAGTATAATGCAGCCCCCGGGGGCACAAACACAATGGTGTTTGTTGGCCCCTGAGCTGAGCCCCATGTGGTTTCCCCTGAATCAAAAGTAAAAAGAAGTGAGAAACCTGTTGGTGCAGATGACAGTCGTGGTCTGGTTGAGGTTCTCGTCCTCCTCTGAATCCGACGAATGGTCCCCCAAATCCCCAAACCCCCAAGATTATATCCCCTCAGGTCCAGGTGGGACCGCCCAGTACCTCCCTCAGGGAGCGGAGTTACACAGTGACTAATCTCACTCTGTGAGTCATTGGGTATTTGGAATCATTGATGGCCCATTAGCAGACATGACACCTCAGGCTGGGTGTGGAGGAGCTAACAACTTCCTGGAAGGGAGTTATCACAGCTCTTATCTCACAGGTGTCTTTCACACCCAGCTCACAGCCTGAGGGGTTGGGTGTGCCCTGGGCAGCAACTGCAAATAGTTCATTGTTAATAGTTCATGGGTAATGAATAGAGGGTGTAGAATATACAGGTTTGGTCACATCCACACAGTGATAAACTGGTCCCACCTGCTGAACTAGGACACTAAACTTGGTCTGTGACCACATTTTAAAAGCATATGTGTGTTTATGATGATAAACTCTGGGGTAAATTATTGGTGAGATTGGGTTTTGTCTTGAATGGGATTTAAAGCTCATGGGAAGAGTTGGGGCAAAGGCAAAATTACACTAGTACAGTAGGTGAGCTCAGCATGGACTTTCAACATTTCAGAGCAAGAGCTGAATGAAAAGAAGAAAATATGAGGCTAGGACAGCTTAAAAGCTAAAATGAGGAGAACCAAGGCAAGGTTTTACAAAATTACTTAACAAAACTATCTCCTGGTTGGAACAGTTTTATTTGTTTTAGAGAAATCCTAACCTTTCCACAGAGATGTTCTTAAAGCAGTTGCAAATGACTGTCTGCACTGTTTCCTTTGGTGCTATTTTACTGACTCCTGTGATCACTTTGAGTGATATCAATCACTTATTCTAATATGAAAATTCTAGCCTCTTTTACTGTGCCAAGATATCTATTATATTACAAAGAAAGGTATACAACAGTATTTTGGAAGCCTTATGGTGCTCTGATAATGACAGGTTGAATTTACTCAGAGGGAGGCTCTGACATCCAATGGAAAAGAAGCTCCACCTCTTCTCAGTGCTGAAGAAAGTATTTAGAAAGTAGAAATAACTGTAATTTATTCTTTTTGACAGAAGCTACTCTTTTGTGTAGCCTTAAATTCTATACATAAGTTATCAATGAAAAAGTAATGTTTCTATCTTAAGAAATGATTAAGGGAGATACTTTAATTAAAAAACATAGAAAAGGAATTCAAAACGAAGGAAGGCAGTGCGTGACATTTTTACATTGAATTAGAACAGACTTGTGACAATTTCATAAAATATTTTGATTGAAGGAAGCATACTTATATCAAAATGGTTTTTGTTTTTGTTTTTTAATTCTCACTATTATATGCCTCAGTCTCTTAGACTGTGGAATATATTGTTCTCATGCAGTAGAATTCAGAAAGGATTTCTGTGACATGTTACAAGTAATGACACATATATTATTTGGGGAATTTATCTTCATTTAACTATTACAAAATATTCTCTACTGTAGAAAGGAAATTGTTATTCTTCTTCAAAGGGAGATGTTTGAAAGGACAGCATAGGAACCATCAGATAGTGTTTCTTGTATCACAGAACATACATATTTTAGAAAATTACTAGTGTTATGTGTTCCATTTCTTCAGCCAAATAAAAAGAGAGACACAAAAAAGGGATTTTACCCACGTTTTAAACTGAAATGTTTACTGCATTTTGAAATGCATTTTCTCAAATTTCTCTTTGGAACTTTTTAATTGCAGGAGATGCTAGGAAACAAGTTAACTGGAGCTGAATGTAAGTTCTTTATCCAGGACTCTTCACTGCACTGGGTCACCTTTTCTGCTGTCATTCAAATTCTAACAGTTTTATCAGAGATACTTACAGGGACAAAGTAATCACTCAAACTGATAAAAACCCAGCAAGAAATGCATCAGTTTATTGCTCCTGTTATGTATCTACCCAAGCTATATTTCTGTCACATTCTGATAATTTTGGTTTGGTTTAATTACTAAAAATAACTAGCCTTGGTCTTTGTTTCATTCCTATTAAAGTATAGAATGTGTAGGAAGAAAATATGTGCACTTGAAACAAACCAAGAAAAAGTGTTATTTCAAATATTTTTCATAATTATATGTATTTAAGAAAAAATATTTGGACACATTTACAGACTCATTTGAATGACTTTTAACATTTTGTCATATTAGGAACATCACCTGTGGTAAACAGTGACAGTGAAAAGAACACTGAAGTAAAAATGGCTTTCATTATCAGTAACAGTATAAAAATCTGGTCCTCACATATCTGGCAGTTGTCTTCAAACTGCTTGGTATCCTTAATTAGCACAAGAAAAGATTAAACTTTAACCTTATTTTGCAGACTTTTAACTTTTAAGGAAGTAATTCTAAATGGTCAGGAAGCATAAGACATACTGTCATTGCCAGTCACATGCATACTATACCATAAAAATGACATAAACATGAGCCAGGTGCAGATTAAGAAGGGCAGCTAACTGAAAGTCACTTCTTAAGTTCTTTAATGTTTATAAGCACTTCCACTAAACTACTTGCTTTAGGGGAGAAAAAAAAAAACAACAAAAAGAGTAGTCTTTTTCTTTCTGTGTTAGGAAGAAAGTCAAAATGATACTGAAAACTTCATAGATATCTAGTAAGTGCTCCATTTCTCCACTGAATTTTTTCCACTTTATTTCTTTCTATATTTTTAATTTGATTTTTTTAATTTTCAGGGCACTTTGAAATTAATAATTCAATGTGAATTATTACTCTTTTGTAGTTTCCACATTCAGACTGCAGTGAATATCGCTGTTTGTAGCAAAGGCTTTATCACAGGGCAAAGGAGTTTTATTTCCTTCTTGCTTGTGTCAATTGAAACAATTTATTTGAAGGCTTTGAGAGTGAAAGAAAAAGCTAAAAGCAAAAAGAGGCTAATAAAAGTCAATATTTTCCCTTTGAGGAGTGTCAATCAATTTGAGTGAAATAGATTCCCTGCTTGTTTGATAAGAAAAGCACTTTGTGCCACAAATGTCCTGGAGAAATTTTGGGTGTCCTCATTATCAAGAAATACCTCCTGTTTTGGTCTGGCATTCCCTATTTAACTGGTGATGGCTTATTTGTATTAAGCCATCTGTTTCTGTTAGACAATTTAGAAGAAAATATAATTTTATTAAATTATGTTGCACTGAAAGATAAGTAGTAGTTCCCATGACAAAAAGTGCTATGGTAAGTCTGGAATTATTTGGCATTAAAACAGCATGGTAAATTTGAAACTGTATAGAGGATGTTTAATCAACTTGGCAAAGACATAGGTTTGAAATTTTTGTAATACTTTGTCCTGTCCAAAAATAAATTCCATTATATTCTTACTCTTTCTTATCTGGCTCATATTTTAGTGGTAATTGTAATTGCAAAAATAAATAGGAAAATGTAAATTTACTTAAAGGATCTTTTGCATTTAAATGTTAAAAACATTCAGCTGGTATATTGAATCCAGCTTTCCTGACAATATTCATCATGTAAGTCACATTGAGAATTTATAACAGTAGAACTGTTACTTTAAATATAATTTTTTTATTTGTAATATTTTATGTTTAGGTAACTAACTTGCACCTAGGTACCTAAAAAAATCTTTTTCTTCTCTCTCTTTTT
>VWZD01004075.1:163222-194419 GCA_013396695.1 Sakesphorus luctuosus | reverse complement strand
CAATTTCAAAATCAGTTTTGCGATTTTCCCCCATGATGAAAGAACAACAAGGTCATAGATGTGTGCAGGAATCCCTACTAACCAAGAGGCAAGGAAAAAGAAATAAGTACCTGCATGCAACTTTACTTGAAGGATTTCAGTGCTTTTTCTCACATGAGTTGGACATTCCAAATATTTACAAACAATGCAAAATAGTTAGAAATGTATTAAAGAAGCGGTTTCCCAGGCTAAGGCTCTGGAAACAGTTGCTCAGATCTCAGGACTTCTCCTTATATCTTAGTTTAAAACTGTGATGAACTTGTGAGTGTGAGCAAGGTGGGGGAGAGTTTTAAAAAAAGGAAATAAACCCTGACACCTAGGTTCCATAAATCATTAACTAAAGCTTTCAGTCCAAATAAGAGGGACTCACCTCATCTAGCTGGGAATGCCTATAGCTGAACACACAGAGTCTAAGTTACAGTGTGTTCTTTTATAGTCTGTAGAAGGAAATTAATATCTTACAGTCTGTTCGAACAAGTCAGGTCAGAATTCCCTTTCTGAAGCTGTTGTTTTTCTATCAACCACTAAAGACACACATAATATTTAGCTCAGACTTAAGCATCTAGCTTCTGGATGCTCAAGATGATTCCTGGGCAGGTAAAAGTCTACTCAAACTGTTCATAGTTTTTTCCATAACCTCTCTGCTTTCTGAAGTGAATTGTTCTGTCTCTGATAGTCACCTAGCAACTGCTAGCAATAAGTATGTTTCAGATTTGAAATAGGGCCATGAAAGAGTGATTAACATCTAAAGCAGTTTGTAAACATACCTTAGGAAACCCTTCTGTAATCTTCAGTATCAGATACTTCGAACACAAGAGAGTTTTGGTGGAGGAATCTCCGTATGGTACTGTGGTAGGAAAGTGCTGGCTCACCCTTCATTTCTCACACAAATAACTAAATTTCAGTAACCTGGAATGTTTTCCAAAGGCACTCTATAGGATTTGGATTTATACTATACTATAATCCTTTCTCATGATTAAGTAATTCCGACATTTCAACATATTCCATTACCTTCTCCTTTTTGATACATTATTTGATTAATGGAAAACATTTTGTCATAGCCTTACAGAACAGTTTTGTAATAGAAAGCATGGGAAAGTCTATGATCATTTCTATACTTTTATAGTAGGTTTTCTAATTAAAAAACATATTGTGTGATGATAAACAGCATGGCAGAACTCTTCTGAAGTCAGTAGTATCAATTCACCTCTGCACAGAATTTGGCCCCTCAGTTCCAACAAAGACTCTGTAAACCACAATAAGCAAACCCATACTGTTTGACATGAGAGTGCAGTGCCCTCTTAGTAATGACATTGTCTTTAATGCAGATGTTCTCACTCCTAGAATTTCATATCAACTCCAGTTTGCTCCCTGATTTATTCAGGCCTTTTAGATGTAATGCAGCACAGCCCTATGTCTGATAGTATATAAAAGACATTTTATTGTCACATAATGTTTGTAGGCTAGCACACCAGTCTCTTTAAGAGCCATGTACCTGATAATTCATGCAGTCAGCACACATACATCTGCTTCTATAAAGTTTAATACTTCATCCATGTAGAATTTGGATCTCATTGCCCCTAAGAGAAGTTAAAAGCAGAGAAATAGAAAACTGTGTAAGTGCAGAAAATATAAGCATGTGGGTTTTACAAAGAACAGATCTTTGTTGGTGAACTTAACACAGACAGGTCTTAATTAGACCAGGCAGAGTTACAAAGCCAAAGTAACTCTTTTATATAATTCTTATGGAGAAAAGAGAAACTCCATGAAGTTTCTCTCTTGATGCATTCCCTTGAAGTTTTCCTACTTATGAAGAAAAGATTAATTTTCCTCTGAATGAAGTTTTGCTTTGCTGGCAATGCCTTTTTTTTTTTTTTTACTGGCAATTTTTTTTTCTACATTCATAGAGTTGAAAATGTCTCTGCTAAGCATGTGCTTCCAAAACTCTCTCCTTAAGAGATTGCTTCACAATGTGAAGACAGATACATTCAAAACTACACCAATTTCACAAGAACCAGTTTGCATGACAGGGAAAGGTACAAGAGTCAGAAAATGGGGTAAATATTTCTTCCTAGGAAAGCTGTTCCCACTTTACTTCTCCCTGAAAAGGATTTCAGAGGTTTAGTGAGGTCAGAATTATTGGGTTTTTGTAGAACTGTTGCTACATTCAAGGCCCAGCTTCTTGAAGAATTATGATCTCTGTTTCATCCCCCCTTTTGACAAGTTTTGTAAGACAGGAAAGCTGCAGTAATGGCAGTTTGCATCCTTGCGCTCCATGTAACCAACATGTGGCCATTGATGAAGTGCAATGTCAGCAGCTTCACTATCAGTGAATCACTAAATGATAGAACACAACAACCTACAGTGTTTTGAGAATTTGTACAAGTGAAGCCAACTGGATTTGATTCAACCTAGCTCTTATTTTTATCTACTACTGTAACCTCAAAAGTTAGTGTTTTGCTCCATTTCTGTTTTATCAATGGCATGGTCTCTTGCTATTTAAACAGTGCTCTGGAGTTATTTTGGATAGCACTGCAGGGGTAAGTAGTCTGACATTCTGCAACAGCATTTAATCAGAACATGAAGGCTGGAGATCTGGAGATTTCAGAAGTATTCCAGGATCTCTGAAAGAAAAAAAAAAATCAGGACAAATTGTTTCTATCTTTCATCCAAAATGTAGCAAATTGAGATCATCAGCTAATATAACTCAGAAGAACCCCACTGAATTCATTAGAGCTCTTTTAGTTTGCATCTGCAGACAATCTGCATAATCATGTTGTCACATGTAATAGTTATATTATGTTCTCATGATTCCTCCTTAGCTGGATAGAAGTGGTTTCCTGTCCACAAAAATGTTAATGCCTTTAGAAAATTCCCTTTCCATGTCAGGGCAAGCCTAAGACTAGACTTTTATGTATAATATGTCTTAGGTTTTGTAGCTTTTTGTTTGTTTGTTTGTTGGTTGGTTGGTTGGTTGGTTTTATTTTTTTTTTTGTTCAGATACAAGTGACTAATGAAACTGATTTTTGTAGTATTTTCAGACATTTATAATTTCTTTTTCCTTTTTAGGTTGAATGAAAGATTTGCTTCAACTTCTTGAAGAACTAATTGTTACATTTAGTTATGTGCCACTTTAGATAAAAGCAAATGAAAGAAAGGGCTGTGTTTTGTTAAGACATTAGGGAGTTACATTCTTTATTCTCTGTCAGACACAATAGGGAGAAGGATTCACATGTCCTGCCTACCCCAGGGGAAATCAAGTAATTTTTTATTATGGGTGATATCCAGCTTAACAAACTGTTTTATATAGTATAAAATGCCTTCAGAGTTGCACTACTTTCCTCCCTTACTCCTCAAACCCTTCACAACAAAAAAACAGAAGACCTGAATTTTATCCCATACTCCCAGCTGGACTGAGACAGTACCTGAACACAGGGTTCTTACATCTGTTGTGTTCATTAAACACTGGACAACTTGTTTCTTAATAAATTATGGGTTTTTTAGAGAGTATATAAGATAACTTGGGATCATTCAGAGGTATCTTGCAATATTTACGTTTCTGACTCTTTACACTATGTAACAACCATCCTCCAAAGAGAAGGGAATGGCTCAGAAACTCAGTAACAGAATATGCCTGTGGTACAGAGATTCAGGTTCAGGTCTGTTTTATTGTTTTTCTCATTGTTATACAAAGGGGAATAGCTCACTTGAAAGAACCTGTTAAAGTAAAGAGCTTCATCAAAGTAGTCTGAGTACTTCATCATCATTGACTTTATTGCTCACTTCCATAGTTTGGAATATGTGTTTCTTATTGTATTGATACACATAGCTAAAAGCAGAATTGGAATATCACTACCATTCCTGCTGCACCAGATGACTTCAAAACCCTCTGCTATTTCCTACCTATTGCATTAAATTAAAGTCTTGTGCAGCTGGAAACTCTTCCAGTTCTCGTATCTGGCTGTCCCATGTTTTTTTCCAGCAACAAAAGAAATTGCCAAGCCAGGCTGGCAAGCTTTCATATCCTGACTGCATACCCCTAAAGGATCTTTGATCCTTATGCATATACTCCAGAAAGACAGGAAAAATTTGCTGCAAAATTTCAAATATTGGAACATTTTATTGCAGCTATCAGGCATCCTAGACCTGTTGTATGAAATCTTATCACTCTGCCCTTGAAGATCCAGGAAATTCTACTGCTCCTTGTCAGTGAAATTTTATTGTGTTAATCAATCCTCCGAGGTCAATGAATCACAGAATATGCCAAGCTGAAAGGGACTCAAAAGGATCATCTAGTCCAGCTCCTGGTCCTGCACAGGACCATCCCCAAGAGTCAAGTCCAGCAAATAGAGAAAAATAATGCTCTTTTTCTAAATCTGGTTTGTGAAATTGGATTGCCTGTATAACATCTCATCTTTAACAATAACAAAACCAACCAAATAGAAGAATTATATATGCATATATTTCTCTAAATGGTATATATTTTTATATATATGGTTAAGCAACCAAATTAGACAATCCAGAAAACCTCCAAAATTTAGGATGCTCAATTCTTATGGTTCCCCAATTGTTATGCTGTTTTCCATTTATTAGCTCCAAATATTGTCCCAGCAGACAGTGCTCAGCACACAAGGATTGAGACATGTTTCAGTGGCTCCATTCCAGCACTGGCTTCTAGCGAGTCCATGTGGCTCTGTTCAGTGCATCAAAGTGTTAAAGATCACCACGTCAAGACCAATAGAAAATGCACAGCATTCTGCAACAGCCGTGACTTGATTGCAACAGGAAAGACTATAAAATTTTAAGGGAAATGTTATGAGTCTCACTGATTTCCTTATTATTATAAACTCACAATTCTCACAGCTGTCCCTTTCCCTTAGTGCAATTTCATCACAGTGCTGTGATATATAGTGCCATTTTCTTTGCTATCAGAGGGCTGATTGTCCTGCTTGAAGAACTTGGTGAAAGTGCTTTAGTTTTAATATAATCATATAAACATAGTATCACAGAATAGTTTTGGTTGGAAAGGACCTTTAAAGATCATACAGCCCAAGCTCCCTACAATGAGAAGGGACACCTTCAACATGGTCTGATCGCTGAGAGACCTGCCCAACTTGACCTTGAATGTTTCCATGGATGGGGTATCCAGCACCTCTCTGCACAACCCTCAGGAAAGCTCTGGAACTTCACTGTTTGAAAAAGGTTTTGTCTCTGAATCTTGATCTTCATTTGCATCCACACTCAAAGCTTATCATTTTTAAACCACAACATGATATGGATAATATCTAAGGTATAAAGTGAGCAAGTAATGATAGATTAGGGCTGAGAGAGAATGAAAAAGTTCTTTAGCACTGGAGTTAGATTCTTATGATATAATTTTAGCTTTTACATTTTAAGCTGATGTTTAGGTTTCCTGAAGAGTCACTAGTGCAAAAGATGGCCCCGTTGGGGATGATTCATCCTCCATGTATCATACTGCTTGTTTTAGAGAACAGCTTTTTAGGCAAGCATAGCTTAATGCTTTGTGTGTTTTACCTATACTTTGAATTTTAACAGTCATTACCCTCAAAAGAGACTTGTAGGATAACTGGTTTTTTGTTTGTTTGTTTGTTTTCTATAAAACTTTCTGATTTATGGAAAGATTATATTAAGAATTTATTAAGAAGCCTGAAACAATGCTGTGGATGTCTGTTAGTAAAAACCCATGCTTAAACAGTCCTTGTTATTTTCAGAGCTGTCTTCCACCCCTCCAGCTGGTAGACTTTAGTCCATCAGAGTGGATACTTTGGCAGGAAAAACAGTCAATCATTGGACACCAATGCTATTTCAACTCAGGAGTTCTTCACCTGGTGGTTCATTTCCTGCAACACACAACTCAGAATACAAGTTATTTTTTTCTCCATGCTAAAATCTCCTTGAGGCACACACTGGATCATCCCATCTTCTCTCATTACCCATCAAGTACATCCTGGTCCCTGAGCAAAATCAGTCCTAAGGATGGGTTTGCCTTTGCTCAAGGCAGGACTACATGGGCTTCATTTTCTTGGCTTGTTTAATTGCAGTACATGTCACAATCATCGATAGCCTGGGAAATAGTGTCCATGGTTATGGACACCACCCTTTGGTCTCATGCCCACCTATAGGTGGCATCTCTGCCTTCATGGCCTGAGGCATTGTGGGCCCATCGAGCTTGGAACAACTCTCCCTTATGTTACCAGTCTAGATCTACCTGTGACACCTTGACTTGTGCACCTCAATCTGCCTATTTGCTGTTGTGATGTTCCTTGTTGGCTCAATTTTTGGACACATGGGCATCCACATGGCAAATTTTCACAGTTGATTTCTCTATCTGAGTGGTAATGTCTTGCCATATATCAGCAGCACAGATGAGCTTCCCTCTATGTTTCCAGTTGGTCTTTCCATTGGCCTAGCCATCCCCCCAAGGCATTGGCTATCATCCATAAGTCAGTGTAGAGGTAAAGTCTTGACGACTTCTCTCATTTAGTGATGTCCAGGGCCAATTGAATGGCTTTGAGCTCTGCAAATTGACTTGATTTGCCTTCTCCTTCAATAGCCTCTGCCATTTGTCAAGTGGGACTCCAAACAGCTGCTTTCTACCTTCAGGTTTTCCCTACAATGGGACAGGAACCATCAGTGAAAAGGGTGTAACGTTTCTTCTTCAGGCAAGTGATTGTATGGTGGAGCTTCTTCAATTCAATTCACCTGTTCTCATTCCTTTTCATTTACCAGACTGAAGTCCTCACCTTCAGCCCAATTTGTTATGATCTCACGGATTCCAGGGTGACTTGGTTTTCCAATTTGAGCATACTGTGTAATCAGAGCAATCCACTTGCTCCATGTAGTATCAGTGGCATGATGTATGGAGGGCACCTTCCCTTTAAACATCCAGTTCAGCACTGGTAGTCGAGGTACTAGGTGAAGCTGCACTTCTGTGCCAATGACCTCTGAGGCTGTTTGTATTCCCTCATAAGCTGCTAGGATCTCTTTCTCCGTAGGGGTGTAGTTGGCTTCAGATCCTTTATAGTTTCAACTCCAGAATCTGAGTGGTTGGCCTTTGGCCTCACGAGGCACCTTTTGCCAGAGGCTCCAGGAAGGGCCATTATCTTCAGATGCAGAACCAAGTACATTTTCCATGTCTGGTCCTGTCCAAACTGGTCCAAGGGCCACAGCATGTGCAATCTCTTGCTTGATCAGTTTAAAACCTTGCTACTGTTCAGGCCCTCACTGGAACTTATGCTTCTTATGAGCCACTAGGTAGAAAGGGATCATGATATAACTGTATTCTGGAATATGCATCCTCCAGAAACCTATGGCCCCCAGGAAAGCTTGTGTTTCCCTCTTGTTAGCTGGTGGAGCCATAGCTACAATCTTATTGATAACTTCTGTTGGCATCTGTCATCCATCTTGCCACTTCACCCCCAGGAACTGAATCTCTCTGGCAGGTCCCTTGACCTTGCTCTGTTTGATGGCAAAACCAGCTCTGAGGAGAATCTGAATGATTTTCTCTACTTTTTCAACTCTGCTGTGTCCCCCCATACAACAATGTCATTAATGTATTGCAAGTGTTCTGGGGCCTCACTCTTCTCTAGTGTGGCCTGGATCAGTCCATGGCAAAGGGTAGGACTATGCTTCCACCCCTGGGGCAGTCAGTTCCAGGTGTACTGCATGCCCCTCCACTTAAAAGCAAACTGCAGCTGGCACTCCACAGCTAGGGGGACGGAGAAGAATGCATTTGCAATGTCAGTAGTGGTGTACCACTTCACTGCCTTGGACTCCAGCTCATACTAGAGCTCCAACATGTCTGGCACAGCGGCACTCAGTGGCAGGGTAACTTCATTCAAACCCCAATAGTCTACAGTCAATCTCTATCCTCCATCAGACTTACGTACAGGCCAGATGGGGCTGTTGAAGGGTGAGTGTGTCTTGCTGACCACCCTTTGGTTCTCCAGCTCTTGGATCATCTTATGTATGGGAATCACAGAGTCTCTGTTCTTTCAGTATTGCCATTGATGCCCAGTTGTAGTGGCAACTGGCACTTGTTGGTGTTCTATTTGCAAGAATCCCACAATAGAAGGATCTTCTGAAAGGCCAGGCAGGGCAGACAATTGTTTAAGTCTCTCTTCAGCCACTGTGGCCACACCAAACCCCCATCAATAGCCCTTCGGATCTTTAAGTATCCTCTTTTGAGGTAGTCTGCGCCAAGAATGCTAGAGGCCTCTGTACCAGTCACAATGGGACGTCTTTCCCATTTATCTCCTCTTAAACTCACTTTGCCCTCTAGCACTGATAATTCTTGGCCTCTCCCTGTCACCCCAGAGATTCAGATAAGCTCTGTGCTTTTACGCCTTGATGGCATCAATGTGCATTGTGCCCCTGTATCTACTAAAGCTTGGTATTTTTGTGGGTCAGATGGGCCAGGCCACTGAATCCACAAAGTCCAATAGATTCGGTTGTCCCTCTTCTCCTCCTGCCCAGAGGCAGGGCCCCTCTATTGCTGCTCTTGGTCAGAGTATTCAGCATCTGCTCCCAGCGATGTTCTGTCAGAAGCTCCTCCATCAGAATTCAGGGAGTTGCTCTTTTGCGTCTTGAAGATCGATGTCTCTTTTCCGGGTTCTTTGCTTCAACTATGTGGACAGCCTTCTTACCAGCTCTCTTCCTGTACTCGGGCTTCGAGTTTAGAGGTGAGTTCACTGTCCCACTTTTTCATGTCTTCCCCTTCATCACACAGAAGGGACACAACCTACTATGTTCATGGTGTGGCTTACTCCTGGGGCTTTCCTTTTTCCCATGTGCAGCATAAGGTGACCAAGAATGGGATCGGGACCAGGACTGAGACTGAGACAGTGACCTTTCTTCTGTTTTGTCTCTGTTGGAGTTCTCTCTCTCTCAGGGACTCCCTGGTAGCGAAAATGATAGCTGTCCCTAGAATCTGGGTTGTTGGCCCATGAGAATGAGGCAGCTTTCAATCTTTCTCCTATTGTTCCTAACCAAGTGCACATTCTGCCCACAGCTGGGTCTCCATCATTACCTTCTGGAGGGACAATTGTTATCAAGCAGCTGAGAAATGACACAGGGGCACCTTGAATTACTTTTTCCCACATGGGTACTACTGCTGATCACTGGATCAGCAGTAGTGGGATCAATATTATTGAGCGGTTCACCGTAAGAAGTTCTAACAGTGCCAATTCTCATAGATACTGGATGGCTTCATCTATAGTTGTCTACTTTCTTGGGGAACTCTGCAGATATTCCTTGTATGGGTACACTTCAATCACACTTAGGAAAAGTCACATCAACAGATTGCATTTGCCTCATGTCTTTGCAAGCTCCTTTTTGATTTTATCATCTCTGATAATAGTGTCTAGGTGTTGCTTCATAATCGTCTGACACCTAACTAGCAGCTCCTCTATCTTGGCATTGGAGCAGCCAGGTAAGAATTCGTTCACCAGGCAGGTGACTATTCCTTTTGTATGTCCCTCATTTCTGGGGTCAGTGATCTGGATTCACAGCTCTCCTGTCAAATTACCTCTGGGTATTACTGTCTTCCTAGTGATCATCTAGCTTCCCCTGCTGTAGTTCCTGCACCTGCATTGTCTGTCAAAAGACTCGGCCCTGGCCTCTCACCATCTCCTGCTGTTGCTCCTTCTATGTCGAGTCCCAGGAGTCGGCTAGCACCTGTGGATCTCCTTGTTCATAAATTCTTTTTCACTGGGGAGCAATAACAACTTCAGATTGTATGGTTTAGGTACCCATCTCAACGAGAGTATCTTTAGTGTCCTTCATTTCAGTTTGTGTCCCTGTGTCTTCCACAGTTTGGGTCCCTACTTCCATCTCGATTTGGGTCCCTATCTCTTCCATAACCTGAGTCTCTATAACTTGGGTTTCTGCCTCCTCGTCTGTTTGAGTTCCTGCCTCTTCTGAAGTTTGGGCCCTTGCCTCCTCCTCCTCAGTTTGGTTTCTGGCCTCCCCCATAACCTTTTGAGAGTATTGTATTGTGGCTCAGTATGCACAGACCAAACCCCAACAGAGAGCAAGCAGCTGCTGGTTCTGATCAGGATAGGTGAGGCATCCATCCTTCAAGTGATGTGTCAATCTGTTAGGGTTGAGCACCCATTCTGGGATGAAGTCCCAGGTGGCAGGGAACATCAACCATTCTAGTAACCTGCCCAGGCCATTCCATGTTCCCTGCCACCTAGGAACTGCTTTCCTCAAGGCACGTCTCAGTAAGGTCACCTTTGGAGTTTGGCTGGTTCTAAAATGAGGCAACAGAAACCAGGCATTCACCAGGCTCCATAGGTTCACCATAGTATTAGCTACCAACATCATTAATAAATAGTTTGCAGCTGGATTAGCATGAAACACTGGTAGATCTGGTAATTGCTCTATGAGGTCATTTATGTCAAAATCAAAGTCAAAATAAAGATCAAAATGAAAACCAAAATCAAACTCAGGTAAGAATAAGTAGCTATACTCATTTTCCTCAGGCCTTGGCACAGGAAAGCTGTCTGAACTCAAAAAACCCAGTCAATAGAAGGGTTAATACATATATCCAGCGGGAAACCATATTGTTTATGTTTTATGTTCAGAATGTACTCAAAACAATACAGATAAACCAGTGGTATTTATATGAACAACATCTGGGAATGCAGCCAAGTTCCCAGGAAACTTGCCAAGGTCCTTGGTCAAACTGGGCAGAAACACCAATTATCTCTGTTGAAGGCTGACCTGACAAAATGCCAAGTGCCAACCACAGAGTCAGAGACCCCACAGTCCCAAGGGAAAGAGAGGAAAAAACCCCTAAAACTGAAACTTAAAATGGCAAACCTTTTATATTTACACCGAAGAGAGAAAATTAAAAGCCAAATGCAAAATATATAAAGGTAGAAAGAAACAAAAAAACCCTCCACACTGAGTCGTCCCCCCCAATAACATGGATTTCACCACCCAGACCCACAAAAATGCCCCTAAAGACATCTCCCAAGAGATACCCAGCAAGAGAGGAGAAAAAATCAACAGTAAGATGTTTACTTTCCTCAACCAAAGGCTTATCGCTCCCAGCACAGTGAGAGCAGGTCCACTCAGCCCTCAGCTATGAAGGGAAAAGAGGCAAAGGCATCTCCCTCCCTCACTTTTATACCTGTTTTGACATCAGATGATATGAAATATCCCTTTGGTTGCTTCGGTCAGGTGATGCTTGTCCCCTATGTAACACTATCAGGGCCTCTAAACTGAGACCTACTAAATCTAAGGCCTGACTAAAACTAAGGCCTACTAGGCCAAAACTAACACAAAAGTTCATTAATTTTTGAGGGCTTTTTTAGCTTTGGGAGAAATTAATTTTGACTTGGTCATTTTGTAACCAACACTCCCATTTGTTATAGCTTATGAAGTGAATTAATGTGGGGTGATTAGCAATTTGGTTTTCAGTCATGCTGTAGTCTAGGATCCCATCTTAATTTTTTTTTAAATGAGAACTTGGCAATACTAATTTTTACTTTGGATATTCTCTGGTAATCATCTCAGAAACTCTATTCAGCAAATCTGCATTGTGTTCACTGTATGAACTGTGTTCCTTATCTGCTACACACATTCTATTTGAAACTAAGTATTATAAAAATTAGATTTTAATATTGAGAGAAGTAGAAATAAAAGGAGGTTTTAAATGGTAAACCATCATGTCTTTAAAAAATTAAAAACTATTTCCTAATTTACACTTCTATAGAGATCTATCTATGATTCACACATTTCATCCAGTTCAGTCAATTGGGGGGGGGGGGGGGGGGGGCAAAAAAAAAATAATGNGTGTTAAAAAAAAATTAAATGTACCATTCCAGTTTATTGCCATCTATTCACCACCCTTTATTCTAAAATAGTCCCTAAATAAAAGAAACTTTAAAAAGCCTCAAGCAAACAAACAAAAAAAAAAAACGAAATGAATGATCATGTATTTTAAAAAGTTAGTACACATGATCAGTTTGTGAAAGTCACCAGCATCATCAGACCTGAGAAGAATGACCCGGTGCATCCTTCATCAGATCCAACATGGGTATGATGCACAGCTGGTCTTCCTTTGCATAGACCTTGGCTCAGCTCCTGCCACAAAGGCACAAACAATGTCTGCCAGAGGAAGCAATGCTGGAAGGAATGCAGCCAATAAAGTGCTTTTGACTTAAACAGATGTTTCATCAGGCTGCAGTTATTTAATCTCATTGATTAAACATACAGCCTCTGCATCCTCCCTATAATTTGAATCCTACCCTTCACTGCTCAGTGTATTAAATTCTATTCTCCTTAGGGCAGAAAATTTAGGTGATTGGTTAAAAAAGACCAAATAAATTCCTAGGCCTACTAAACTGATAAACATTCATCATAATTATAGAAAGACTGTGAATAGTGGTGTCATGTTTTGACATGTCAGCAAAAAACATTAGCAATCTTTAACCGTATCCTGGGGCAGATTTTCTCCTGGCACAAAGATGGAGAATATATTTGAAAATTATTTTGTTTAATTTAAAATATTTCAATGAAGCATCGCATGAACAGTTTGCTCTGTTGGACATACCTATTTGGGTTTCAGCTTTTTGTGATATTTCGCAGAACAAGGCTGAAAACTGCAAGAAACTGACATTTTCAGCAATTTTGCTGGTTAACTAATTTGTCAAGGATGGAACCCAAGTACCTGTTTTGATTTCAAAGAATAGTAGGAATACACAAGAGTGCAACAGAAATGGAATTGCACTTACTACTTTGTAGGTTAAAATACTATGAAGTGGTCACAGGACCACACCTGCTAAAGTTCCAATAAGCATTTGGAAATGCTCTGAGGCATAAGAGTTGATTTTGGGAGTTGTCCTGTGTAGGGCTTGAAGTTTGACTTCAATGATCCTTGTGGGTCCCTCCCAACTCAGGATGTTCTTTGATGATCCTATAATAATTTCTCTGCTATTCTTAAATAATTTTCCTCAAGAAGTAGTAGATTTGCCCTCCTCTATGCATAGTTCCCCAAGAAGTCTGTGATCCATACTGAAAATTAAACACTAGTGAATATTCAACCCTTTTTAGTCTCTATAGTTAGAAGTGCATTCTTTATAAAAAGATCTTAGTGGGGGAGGAATGCTGGAATCTTCTACTGAAGTGCTTTTTAAAGCAAACACGCCTTGAGCTGTTATGGATGAAAGGTGTTTGTTAAATTACTCAATGTTGCAAATATCTGCAATTGAGTGGGTGATTGGCTTAATTGCAGTTGTCAGACTCATTTTAAAAGCATATTTTTCTTTTTATTCTGCTTTTTTAGATCTGCAGAACAGTTGGATTCTGAATGTAAAGAAAAAGTGTCTGAATATACTAATCACAAAATGTAACTTCTGGCTAAGCCAAGGCATATTGTGAAAATGAAGTGCTGCATAATTTTTAAAACACTCAGTCTGTCCAATGCATTCAGTTTCAGAATAGAAGTGCCCTGTTGTTCCAGTCCTTGCTATTTTCTGAATAGAAATATCCAGTAATTGTGATATTATGTTATGTTCATATATATATGCAAGGCTGGTACGAATAGGAAAATTAGTGAGCGGCTTGATGCTGTAAATTTGAGCTGGGCACCCTCTCCCTGCCTGCCAAACCCTGTCAGTGACAGGGGGTCCATCAAACTTACTGCCTCACTCTTGCATTGAAGCTTTCTTTTCTAGAAGAAAAGCATTTAGATCAGCACTTGGAATGTGATTTGCTTAAACACAAATAAATGCTGCTGGGTCATTAGTGTGCTATGCTCCTGCAGATCCCACTGGTTTAAACCTGAAGCATTCAGGGTCATCTTCACAAAAAGGGCTTTACTTAGGTGATACTATCGCTCAGAATGTCACTAAGCATTTGTATAAAAGCTAGGCAGCTACAGTGAGATTTCAGCTAGCAAAACATACTAGATACTGAAATTTCTCTCAAAGATATTGACAATATATCTAGGCTCTTCTCTCAGTGCTTGAACTTCTCAAGCTGTTCTATCGAAGCTGTGTCACTTCTATCACCATCATGGCTAGGCTTCGCGAACGAAGACTTTGGAAGGGCTCCACCCACATGGGTGTGTCCTTCGAGCTTGTGCAGTGGATTTTTTAGGTGAGGCACAGCATGCATGAAACTGGCCCCATCCTTTCCTCCTAAGGTTCATCTGCCATGGCTGAGCGAACTTGGATGGTGACAGTGAAGTCCTTGGGACTAGAACCTACAGCACCTGGTATTCCCACGAGGTCTCCCATCCAAGTACTAACCTGGTCTGACCCTGCTTAGCTTCCGACACCTGATGGGATCGAGCATCAGGGTGGCATTTATTGTGTGCAATAATCACAGTTTAAAAGACTAGAGAAAACTTTAGGTAATTTACCATGAAAATTTCTGTTCTGTTCTTCTTTCCAGTGAAAGATGAATGTTGTAGCATTTCAAAAAAAGTGGAGTAGTTGTAATGGGAGAAACTGTGCAAAAGCCTACTCTAGCAGCACAGGATACCCTTCAGCTTGAATCTCAGTCTTTTAGAATGTTAGAGTAGGTGAGGTGAATCCCTAGATGAAGTGTTGTGGATAAATGATCTTCTTGAGTCATAGTGCCTAAAAAATAATTAAACCAACATTTTCTTGTGAATTCATAAAAAGTTAAGATTGTGCATACTGTCAGTTATTACAGTTCTGTTAAAGAGTAGTAACCCCAAACCATATATTACTCAAAAGCATGAGTTAAGAATTCAAGCAGCACTTTATTTACAGCATTTCTTTTATTTCTGCTTGAAAGCTTTTTTATCCAACACAAATTTTAAACAGGGATTTATGTACCATTTGTCATAATATTGCAGTTTAATCAGCATCACAGTGCTATACTCTCTTTCTGATGTAAGAAATAGCCATTCCTGACTCCTATCTGGACCTTTTCTAAGGTTCTCATGAACTACCTGCCTGGAAAATTCCTATTTAATCTCCTTTTTTTTTTATCAAGACATTTCAATGGGTAATTTCTCTCCACATCTAATAACTACTCATTTATAACTGGGCAAGCATATGGTAGGATGGAAAAGCTACAGAGTGTTGAGGTCTCCTGGCGGCAGTAATGCTGGCTTCCCTCCTTCCCACACAGGTGGTTCTCTAATCCTGGACACTGACCTTGAAAGCCAAATTGTTTTTGTGTAATATGCCCATTGCTGCAGTTACAAGGGCTGGTAACTGGCCTTATAAATGCTTTGCCTGGGGACAAACTGATCTTTCCCATCAAAGCTACCTGGATGAGAATATCTGCAAAGCAATTCTGCAAAGAGTGAGAAGAGGAAATTAAATCCTTCTGACAATATTTGCTTGTGGCTGTGGCAGTACACCTGAGGTGCTCCTCTGTGCAGGGCAGTTGCCAGGCTGTTGGGGAGGGGTAAGGATGGAATGTGATGAGAACCTGCACAAGTGACACCATGGAGTGTGCTGAAGGCCCTCCCTGGGGGCCCTGGCAGGAGGGCTCAGCACCTGCCAACAGATGATACCCGGGATAAAACGGATGGTCCTGAGCCTGATACAACTGTTGAGACCCAAGGATGCTTAGGGGATGAGGGAAGCTGGACATTTATGCCCTAGGTGGGGACTCAGCATTTTACTATCTTTCCTACCCTCTCTTTTTTAGCTTTAAAATGTACAGGTGTTTGATGAAATGGTATTCATAAAGGCCCAGTTAAGCATTTCATCTGGACCTTTCTACAGCATACAAATTTGGGCTCAGCAGAGCAGATGCAGGTGTTGGTTTTCTGAGACTGAGTGAGCAGAATTGCATTTTCCCTTGGCCCCTCTGACCCTTCAGGCACTTGTTTCCCTTGGTAGAAATTAGTTTATTCAGCTTAGCACCCCTGGCCCTTGAAACTAACACTGACCTGCCTTACCCAGAGAGAGCATATGCTTTGTCTGTGCTCTGACCTCATGACATATTTTTGGATTTGCCCATCATCTTTAACAAGGAGGTGGGTAAAATGATGTAGTTAAAAGATGCTGCTGGATGTATTTAAAGACACAGGACCAGGGCAGAGACGAATGACCTGGCCTGGGAAAATCCAACCTTATAGATTGTTAGAAACACCCCAAGCACAGTTGTTGCCTCCAGGCTACCTTCTTGAGCAATGTTTGGGTGTGATTTAGAGGTAGTGTCAGACAGAGACTATTCCCAGAAGTCTTTCCCTTGAGGGGCAAAGATACTTTCCCATGTGGGCAAGAGCCATGTCACATCGAGTTAATGAATGTCTCACATGATTTAATAACATTGATGTAGCCTCTAGTACATTCTCTCCTCTTCAGCTTTCTCACTTGATTTTGACTCAGACAAAATTACTAGATAAATGTACTGTGTAAAAAAATAACCACCTACAACACAAAGTCTTCATTAACATTATTATTATAGTTATTTTCAATATATCTATGTACTAAGCACCACTATCCTAACAGATAACTACACTTGAATATAACTATGTCAGGGTCCAAGCTGTCTGTGTCCAAGGTTGTCCCCAAGGCTGGGAAGAGACAAATGCCTCTAGAGGCCAATCTGGAGAACCTGAATTAGGAGCCTAAAAGTTGCCAAAATGAGGTGCAATAATAACCTTCTACAAGCCCTGCACAATCCTCTACAAAGTAAGAATACTTCCCCACTTTTTCAGCTGATGAAGGGCTCTTTTCTTCCCAAATAATTTGTGATTTGAATGTCTTCTGTTATATATACCTGATAAAAAAATTTTGGACTTCTGCTCCTGATCTCATTTTCACTTGCTTTTGGCTATACACAGATTAATTTTTAGTAAATTAAGGCTTCGCATACTTTTTACAGAATTAGTTCTACACAAATCAAGGCAATACAGTTTCAGGTGAGAAAAGGAACCTGAACACAAGCAATGAATAACATTTATTGAAACATTATTATTATGTTTGCAGTTAAATATTTAAAGACAAACAAACAAATATAAAGAATCCTGCTCAAAAACTCTGATTGTAGTATCAGGATCTTATAATCTACACTGTATACTCCTAAATAACAAAAAAATCTTTGTACAGTTAAAGGTTAAAAGCTTTGATAGACCAAAACATATGCCTGGACTACATGGAGTATAATTTTATTGTGCCTAAATTTTCTCATGAATGGGACTGGAATATCTTATGTAATGGAAACAGAATATGAACAGAGAATTTATGTTCAAAGAATACTATGAAATTTCATATTTTCCCCTTTGGGTTTTCTCAAATGGAGCTTTATAATTCTAGCCACATATGCAAACACAGATAAAATATTTGGCTTCTTTTCTGGCCAGGAATCAGAGATATGAGTCATGGAAAGCAAGATTTATTGGTCTACCAGAAACTTTTAGTTTAAATTTTCTCCTGTCAAATTCTTTCAAAGAAACTGAATCTGCATGTAATTGCACATAACCATGAAAAGTGCAGCTTACTCTTTGACTAATTTAATTCACTGCCTTTTTGCTGGAGTTCTGGCCTGTGGCTTTGCCTTAACAGACACAAATCTTCTGTTGACTTATCCGAGTCTCCTGTTTGATTTACTATTTTAATGAATTAGTGATAAACAGCTTAATATACTCTTTGCAGGACTTTAATATACTGTCCAATTATTGTCATATTGCCTGGAAGTGTGAAATGATACATAGCTTTTTATAAAACCTGTGCACTGAGACTTTTGAACAAGATATGTTTCAGAACCACGTGAAAATAAGAGTTAAATAATGAGATGGGTGGCTGGTCTGTGAAATTGGCATTCAGCTCAGTGGAGCTTGGAGGGACAATAACATCAGTGTCACAGAGTAGGAAAAGAAAGTCCAAGGATCTGGCTCCCTGCCAAGGGCACAACCCCACAACCATGTACACTTGGAGCTTTGAACCCTCTGACATCAAGAGGTCAGCCAGGAGCAGCTTGTTTGTGACAAGGGAGCTCATCTGCAGGGTCATGAACTAAACCCCAGATGGAGTGAGGTTTACCCCATTCCGAGGAAAAATCCTGAATACTCTGGTGAACTGTGGTGCTACAGATCTCATAATACTTAGTCCTGGCTGCAGGACAGATCCAATGATTACGTTGGCTAGGAATTGTCCCGATTCTCCAGGTAGATCTGCCAGACTGGACATTTCAACACTATGGCTTTATGGGTTATTTCTTCCATGAACGAGGCTTTGTCTAAATTTAAAAGGTTCTAACAATATGGTGTCTTCTGTGGAGATATTCAGCCTTCCAGTGAAGCATCCATTATATGCACAGAAACTGGGTGAATTTAAACAGTAATGTACAAGAAGGCAGTTTAAGGAAAATTGATTAACTTCTTTAATTGATCAATAAGACCATAGACTTCAGAAGTAAAAAATAAAAAAAAAAAATAAAAAAAATAAGACTTCCTGAGCAACCTAAAGCAGTGTTAATTAACGTTCTCAGTAGTATCTTCAAGGAGTAAGTACATACAGGTCTTTCTCCAGCCAACTGCCTAGCAGAATTCCTGGTGGGAGCACAGTGCTCCTAGGCATACTCCAAGGATAATACCTTTGCTCTACTGTTTGCTTGCAGTGATGACATTTCTGTGGCCAGAACATTTACTCAGAAATAAAAGAACTGAATTCAATGATTTTCTAAACCCATGGAGGTTTCAATCCTATTTGTTCACATATAAAAATGCTATAATGGACAGACTACAAATTATAATCATTTAAGAGGTTATTGTACCCCACCCTCCAAAGGAGAGAATGATTAAAACATGCCAGGACCTACTACAGAGCTTAGAGCATTATTCTAGGTGTGAAGAAGCAGAGGGCTCTGCTATCAAGTTTAATTATGGATTTTATGCCACAATTGTATAAAATAAAAACTATAAATGACATCTAACAAAGTTGTTTCTGGACTCAGGACTGAGAAATGAGTACCTGAAGCCCAGTGCTAGTGAGCTTGGGTTCCCTTTAGGCTACTTTCCCTCCTTCATGGTCCTAGTAAAAAAACAAAAACAAACAAACAAAAAAAACCCCAAAAAACAAAACCCAAAACCAAACCAAACCAAACCAAACCAAAAAATGCTGTTGATTGAATGTCCTAATTGGAGTAAATCATATTTTAAATGTCCTTTTCTGTGAGCATAATAATGACTTTACTTAGGTTTTTGATTAAGAGATTGGAGTAAATCTCTTTTTTATTCTGTCCAGTATAGTAATTTTATAAGAAAGCATGGTTTGGAGAACCTCCAAATTTTCTGGGGTTTAGACTTGTTTGTTTGTTTTTATTACTGAGATTTTTATACAAGGTAAAGTTCTCCCTCATTTGGATTCTTAACCTCACAAGAACTTTAAAAACCCCTGCTGTTGAAACCTTCATACACATGCCTGCTTGCATAAGTGCTCGCCGTATTTTCACATTCTGGAAATACTCTTGTGAACAAATATTTGCTTGTACAACAGTTCTCAAAAAGTGAATAAAAGAACTTATGAACATTATCAAGGCAAATACATGTGGCGCCTGGTACATGAACCTTTATGATCACATTTTTTCAGGACAGAGACAATGCTGTCAGGGTTTCAGTATAATGTACAGAAGAAACTTTTGTAGACTCAAAGATATGCATTACTTCAATGAGAAGCAGCAGATCACTATTCTTGCAGAGTTCCCTGAATAATATCCTATCCCTGATAAATTAGGGACCACTCTCTTACTTTCTGCTGTCAAAATTAATTTTGTATGTTCAGGTATTATTCCATTCTTCACCTTATTCTTAGGACATAGAATTCTCTTATTTGCTTGGATTGTGTGTTGAAAACAGAAATTAAAGAGAGAAACTTTACCCAAAAACAGTCCAGTGCAAAGCCGTCAAAGTCAGGAGAACAACTTGTGCCTATTCAGGAGGCTTTGAGCCAGCTACTGACGGCCCACAGTGTATCTGAAATAGATTAGCATAGGATTTATTGTGTAAGAACTAGGCTGGTTTTGTTTTATCTCTTTTAATAAAGTCAAATGCTCCAGAGGAAATGTTCACATTCAGATATTAAGTTTCATCCACACTAAAGGTAAGAGCTGAGAGCTTGCCCTTGAGACTGCACAGCTAGCCAGTACAGTTAGAAATACACATAATGGATTGTGATATCGTCTGTCTCTGGTAATGTTTGCAGCATTAGTAACACTTCTCCCATTACTGGTACTTCCCTTTGACAGCAGAGGGAGCATTTCATCCAGTAACTCCTTCTCTTAGGTTCTCGTGAAGATCCTGGTAATGGTTTATAAATGATTACATTACCAAGCTAAATATCTCTAATCAAGCAGGTAGCCTGTGGTTGGATAAACCAAGGCACAGTAGAAGAAAAATTGCACCAATGTACAAAAACCAGAAGGAGTTAATAGTGAAGAGCAGAAATTATTCATCATTTCTTTTTTCCTTCAGAGAGATTTTCATGAAGAGTAAGAATCTAAATGAGTGAAAAGGAATATTTTTTTCACTACTGGAAAAAGAATCATGAGAGGTAAAGCAATTGGCAAATACTAAAAAAAAACCCCAACAACTAATGAACAAACTAATAAATCTAAGTAAGGAAAGTTCCCAAAGCTCAAATTTGGTCTCAAATTTGGTTAAGGTCTGGCTCCTCAGAGCTCCCCATGACTTTCACATGTGTCTGAAAACACCAACTATTTTGTTACTGAATCCAGGCTTCAGCTGCTGGGGGCAGATGGGGATATCAGGTAGAAACATCAGACTTAGAGTACCTGGAATAGGACACATATCACTGATTTAATCTCAGCCTATGTCAGGGTAACAGCTAAAAAAAGACCCTCACAGAATGCAAATTTTAATAGCTTTGATTGGTTAATAACATGATATAGTAATTTCCTGTTGTAGTAGTTTAAGGAGAAGTGTCTTGCTTTTTTCAAAAATGTTGTAGCCTGGTCTCCAGCCATTTCTTGTTAGAGAAATCATTACTGAGTGCATTAACCAATGTACCCTGTGCACTGCAGCCACACCCCAGACAGTACTAGCTTTTCTATGAGCCTTCCTGACTGGAGAGTTTACTGATCACCTGGAGTGATGCTTGTTTCATTGAATAGTCTTTTATTTTTTTCCTTAGTCTTTACTCAGGCAGACTCTGATACTTCAAAGAGATTTTATTGAATGGAGACCACTTCCCTCCAGGTGATACCAATAACTTTGATTCAACTACCCTATGAACTGATTAAAACCAGGCTGCACTCATATGTCAGGTTAAACCATGAGATTCAAAAAATGAACAACTTCTTTCCTGAATCAGTGGGAATTCTGCCTCTTCAAGGAGGTGGTCACAAATGTTAAAATAGTTTTATCTGTTCATTAACTTAGGCTTCAGCCCTGAGCCAAGGTCAGCTAACATTTCAAGCAAAACTTGCAGTACAACCTATCTTCAAGGGATACAGAATGTTCCTGATTATATGCAGAGCCACTGGAGTATAGGGTAAGATAGGTGATAAAATATATTTTTAGGATTTTAAAAGCTCTACACTTGATCAGAAACAAGCTGAAAGCAATGTCTAAGCTGAACCCTGCTCTATAAAACTGAAATGTTACAGTTAGAAATTTCATTTAGGGCTCAGGGGCTCTTGCCCAGAACTTTCTTTTTAAGAAGGCTGGTTGATCAGTCAAATTAAGGATGAGGTTCTAAACGGACCTCATAGTTCATTGATCACAGAATCTTTGAATGGTTAAGATTGGGAGATATCACTGGTGGGGTTTCTCTGGTCCAACCTCCCTGTTTGAGCAGGGTTATCCAAGAGCACATGGCACAGGATTGCATCCAGACAGTCCTTGAATATCTCCAGTGAGGGAGAGTCCACAACTTCTCTGGGCAAGAGATATCTCAAAATCTCTCACTTTTTATATTCCTTCTTCTATTATATCAGATATTTTTGTTTTCTGTTAGTTTTTCACCCTACTCTGATTTTTAATTGAATATTTTCACTGTGTCTCTTTTTCTATTTGAACCAACATTTCATAACCATTGATGTGGTTGGCCAGGAACACATTTGAAATGAGGTGAACATATCCCTATAAGTGTTGTAAGGTGACTCAGCCAGTCTCATAAGCTTGGTGCAAAGCTGACAGGATCGTGTGATTTCTGAAGGGATGACTTTTTCATGTACTATGAATGCAACAGATTTCTAGATTCACTAGCCTGAAAACTCCTGATTTTTCACTAAGTCAGTAACTAACAGCCACTTGTGCTAGCCAAACCAAATAAATATTAAAAATTGCCCCTCTGAAGATCCCACCCTCAATAAAAAACCCCAAACAAATAAATACAAAGCAAACAAACAAAAAAAAAAAACAAGAAAAACTGAGTATTTCTTACTTGAATTTTGCAGGCATTTTGCTGGACCCGTATGGCTAGCCTTTAATTCCATATTTGTCCATCTCTGTGCAAAATGAAGTGTAGAGAAGAGTTGTTTTATATTGAATAGGCAACATGCAGGCCCTGAAATTTGTGGCAGGCACATGCTGGGCTATCTTTATTAAAGAAACTCCAGAATCAATGGCATGTTATTATAAATGCTTATCCTTGCACATTCTTAGAACTGAATTTAAAAGAAACAGGAGAACGAAGCCAGCAGCTATGATACCTGTCTAGAAAGGAGACTGTAACTTTCAGCAAGTGGTAGGAATAGACCAAGTCCTGTCTTAGCTTACATCTATTTGAGTTGATGGGTTTGCACTTGTATAAATGAGAGAAGAACTTGGCTTGTAAACTTCAAAAGGCTCACAATAGCAAACGGGGGGAAATGAAAAAACAAACAATGACATGTGGAATGAATCTGAGATATCCCATCCCAGTAAGAACACTCAGCAATCCATTATATTTATTCAGATCAAATGCAGACTGTGAGATATATAGACCATGTTAAGATAGGGTGGGAAAGTGAAAATGTTCAAATAAAAGCATTACTTTGGCACTGCTGCTGAGATTAATGTGGGCTATAAAAAGAGTGAATCTGAGAAAAACACTGAAACTCCTGATAACTTAACAGGTTCAAAGGGATGAAATTATTGCAACCCTAATATTGAGAGAAAGAAAATACAAAATCAGGACCTATAATTTCATATGAAGCAATTACTGTTTTACTAAAAAGGTTTAATTTAGACAGAAAAATGAAATTTGAAATTGAGAAGGTGGGGAGGAATCCATTAAAATAAATAAATAATTACAATAATAACTGAATAATCAGAGCACAAAATATGGCGCTGTTCTGTAACCATAGTGGTTAACTCCTTTTTCTGATTGTTGAAGAGCATCTTCTGCTTCTGAAAACTTCCTCAGAGGCACAAGAGCTCTATAATTCCTTTTTCATTGCTTAAGTTGTAAAAATCAATTAGTGGTATGAAGAGAAGTGTTCAGAGGGAGAGGAAGGTGTGCAATGCAGAACTGTAATCAAGAAAGACTCAGCTCTGCTGCAGGGAACAGCAATTCTACAGCCAGCAGATGTATGCTTCAAATGAAGTCTTTCAGTGTTCAGCTGGTTTTCAGCTGGTTCCTGTAGTGGGTTTTTGAGTTAATGGAGAAAAATATGTCTTTCCAGAGAGGTACTCGTTGTATCTATAGCCGCATCTTTACAGTGTCAGATGATTCACCTTTTGAGGTTCACATTTCCTGTGTGTTTGTTACAGTCAGCCTGGGGAGGCTGATTCAGACACAGATACCTCAGACATTTTAAGTGGGAGGAAAGTATAGGTTTGACCTGAGATACTGAAAGTTACCTCTCTGAAATATTCTTAAAACTTATTATTTTGCTCTTCTCTTTCAAGAAAAGTACACACAGGGATAGCTGGCCTGAGTTATTTGGTAGCATATGCACAGGTTTGGCTGTATTTGCCCACTTCCCATTAATTACTATGCATGAAACTTATCCAGATGAAGTGAATAATAACCACAGACCAAAAGGGGGGTGAAATTACATCATAAGTTTATAGCAATTCCTGAAGAAAGAAGAGCCTCCGAAGACACTATGCAGATAATCCTCCTTATGACTCACAAGATATTGCTTAATGTGAGGAAATATATAGCATATGTAAAACATTTCTAATAGGGTCATCCTCTAAATATTTAAAAAGTCATTTCAGCTAACTGAGCTTACAAACCACTTAGAGCCTCTCTGCCAAACTGGAGAGTTCGAAAAAAGTTCTGTTTTCTTGAATGGAAAAAATAAAATAACCCAGGTTTGTTTTAAAAAGTTTGTAGAAGGATATAAATATTCAGTACAAAAAAAAAAATGAAAAAGAGCAAGGATATAGAATTTTTAATGTCTTTGGGCATGCAAGCAATTTTAAAGTCTAGATATGTTTTTCTCCTTTCTATTTAAATTAAATAAAATGTTGGTGATGCCAGTTGACCATTGCTGTCTTTGTGCTCTAATTTATAAGACAAACTTTGTTTTGGAAAACAACTTCTGTGTTTTGATAGAATTTCTTATTGTCACATTCTCAAGCCATCAGAACATGAATTTCACTGGGATCAGTAGCATCCCTTCCTTCTTGAGGAGCACTAGCTCCAAAGCGTGAATTACAGGGAAATTTTTAATTATCTTAAGCTTGTACAGAAGCTTCTTTTTCAATATTTGGATTTGGAAACACTTTATTCTTTATGCTTTATTAAACATTCTTCCAGATGGTAGTAAAAGTCTTTTCCTTGATGCCTCATACTCAATCTGTCTGTTTCTGTTACTATAGTAAATGTATCTTTTCCATAAATTAAGCTGCTTCTACACTTGAGAAAACCCTGAGGAGGGTAACTATTTGGAATAACTTAGGTACTATTAAGATGTAGCATAATTTGAAAATGTTTAATAAGTTAATATAAATTACATTAGTCTTCTTACGTTTTTACTTCAGAATTTGGGTAAAAATTAGAGATAATCCAAAGGGAGGGGTTTTTTTATTTAGGGGCTATCTGGCACAGTATATTGAAATAGGAGGGCAGGTTTAGGTAAGTCTAGGGTTATAATAAATCATTTAAACACATGTTCTCTATTGAAAATGGAAATAAATATAATCAGTGAAATTAAACATCCTTCCTGTAATAATCCCAGAATTAATTAATCTTTAAAAGATGCAAGATTGAACACATCATCCATCACCTTAGCATGAGCCTGAAGGAGAATGTTTGCAAAATAAGATACCTTTTCAGTAGGTCCCAATTTCTGTATTATTTTATAGAGTTATACAATTATTCATAACTCTGAAGACAACAGGCACTACTGTGAGTTAGTGAAGGCATTTCTTCGGCATTCTTTGATTTTTTTTAGACATACCCAAAGGCTTTTCTTTCATAATTGTTGTATGCATACAGCAATTTAATTGATATTTGCATCATTAATCTATCATTAACTCGATTTTCTGACTTACTGGGTTTTACTCAACTTTACGTGTCTATTAACAATTTTATATGTAACTTTTTTAATGTTTATCTCATTTAAATAAAATTTAGCAAAGTCTTTCTGAAAGAGTGGGAGACAAAACTTGATAAAAATATATTTTTCTCTTGTGAGCATTAAATTTTACTGCAAGTATTTCTACACTGCCACGTAGATTAAAACCTACTGAGGAGGTGGTTCAGGAGAAATAAACATTCCTCTATAAATAAGTTTGAATTATCTTTGTTTCTAAGCAGTTCTGTATATTGTAAAATTAATTAAGATTATTAAATGTAGTGACTTATCCTGACATCTATCTATTATTTACGGTTACATCTTCACTAGCATTAAGAACAAATGAAAGATATCACATTACCATCCTGGAAAGTACAAAATGCCCCTCCTGGCTTACAGGATAAATGATGAAACGTTTGTTATTGTAAGGCCCATGCCAATCACCGGGCATGGAATATTATCATCAAGCACTTAGAAATCATTATTATGTTCATGATTATTTTTACATTTGGTCAGATTAAAACTCCTGCTGATTTTACTCACTCCATACTGATTCAAACACATTAGTATTCATTGTTTTCCTCTATCTTTACTTTCTTATTCTTCTAGCATTCAAGGAGTAAAAGAAAGGAGTATATTTGAAAAAAAAAATTGAAATCAGACATAGAAGAAAAGGTTTGGTTAGTGTAAGAATGAAAACATAACTTTAACTCAAGTCTGAAAGGAAAAATGCTTGAATATTATGCAGAAGTCTAGAAAAAGAGACACAAAGATTATTTGATGTATATTTACCTCTGACATATAATCATCTTGTCCTCCTTGGGAGCAAATAGTTTGGATAACCTGCTTGTTTCTTAATTAAGTTCAATGAGAGTGACAAGCAGGAAAAATGTATTCATGAATGAGGTTACATGGAAACTCTGTTTTGATATCAAATTAAGGGAGCTGAATTCATATTGCAGTACCATTTTGAGCACCTGAGTGTCACCATAAGTCTTACCTACCAGACGAGGCTGCTCAAGTTCAAAATATCCTCACAAGCAGGATGTCCTTCGAGGCAGATAGATGAGTAAGTAGGCAGGAATCTAGTTAGTAGTGTTTGACTCACACAAACATCGAAGATGACCACAGTGACTAAAAAGAAAAGGTGGGAGTAGAACAGAGATATCTCAGTTATTCATCTAGGATTGTCTCTGTGTGTCTTCTTAGTAAGTGTTTAAAATCATTAAATGTCAATGAATTATTACAGTTAGAATTGGCACAAAATCTTTGGAGATAAAATTATTTCTTCCTTTTTTTTCCTTTTTTTTTTTTTTTACTAGAAAAGGAAGTGATTGGGTTTTCATTGGTGACATCAAAAATTTGTTGACAAATTTTATAGTGATAAATGTGCATTTTCTGTGGCTTATATAATAAATATTATTGATAAAGTTAAAGAAAGATTGTTAAGATACGGATTTTAAATGTAGACATACTCAATGGCAGACAATTCCATCCTGAGCTGATAGAAATCAATTCAAGCTGACCCCAGAAGACAGGTGCCAGGTATGATTTTTACTTTTTTAATTGACCACTCTTTGGTGGCTCCACACTGCAGACTGAAGACAACAAAAAATGAGCTGCAATCCACAAATGCTGCTCACATTCAAATCATCAAATCTGGAGTCAGCATAATTCCTTTTTCTAGTTATCTATTTAGCCTGATACTTGGAAAACTCTCTTTTATAGTCAAAAATGTCACAGAATCGATTTGCAAACTACTTAAAACCTGTCAAAAATGTATATTTTAAAAGTTATAAATTAGTCACAGAGTACCACAGGTTTTTTGTTGCAAAGTTCAATAAAAAAAAAAAGTCATATGGGAGCAGTATTTCTTCCAGGAATTAATAAAATGAACTCACTTCTAGCTGAAATGCATTAAATCATAAAACACTCTACTGTATGGAAAGAAGAAAATGCATGTTTCATCCAATAGTGTTAACAGTGAAATAAACATTTTGTTTCAAACATATTTATATATTTTAACCATTTTCAGCAACAATATATAGTTAGACTAAATAGACCTTATGAACAATGATATCCATGTCATATCAGAAATATTTCAGAACATTCTGGGAGTAATTCTCATTTTGTAATCATAGCTTTATCCAGATTTTGCAGTTTTAATGACTGCAGATGAATTGACAGGGGTCATATTTACTAGGACCACACATTAGAGAGAAGAGAGACAGAAAAAAAAGTATAATATTAAGTTTTAGGCATTTAGGCACTTAAGTTCAAATCTCCAAAACACTGTGTGAATAGTACATGACTCATTGATGTAATTGAAAAAAAAATTTGTCCTTTTAAGAGGACTAAGAACTAAAGTAGATATTTATGCTCTTTTCTGTAGTATTTGTGGTCTTGCCAATAAAAAAAAAAGATACTTGTAGCCTGAATGTGCTGAAGGCAACAATTTTTGTTTTATAAATGACATCAATGAAATCTTGGGAGTAAAAACCAGGAGCTCAGGTAGCTTGGAACAAAGGTCTTTTGTATTCATGGATGAGGAAGAAGGAAGGTATGCCAATAAAATCTTTTATTTTGTTCTGTGATCTCAGTCAGACCAAAGCAGGCCACGTACAGCTTTGGTGTGGTAAATCAGATTTTGGCATTACAAAATCAAAATAATCTTCCTAATAATCCAGGGTTAGCACCAGTAAAGTGTAATCAGGGATCTGCTATAAGTCAAAATGACACAGTGCCTCACAAAGAAGTTAAATGCTGTACCTTCTTAAATGCTATTAAATGCAATATTTTTTCTGCATTAATAGCCTTTAATACTAGACAATTTTGAAATGTAACTGCAAGACTAATATTGACCACACATCAAAAAAGACAGGAATGTAGGACATAGGACATAATCTGGAAGACTGTCTGGTCTTCATCCAGTCAAATTTGGTGCCTTGCTGTGGCAGGGAACAGCAACCCCTCTGTTTCTGTGTACTTTTAGGTCAATGTTAAAAATAAGAATTTTAACCACAGAAATATTCCCAAAAATCAAAAGACATTTTAGTGATTATATTGATGCCTAAGAATTTAATGTAATTTTAGAAGGTTTTAGAATCATATAGGCTCTGTTAAGTTACTCTGACTGTAAGTGCACATATGAAGTGCCCTTCTCACGAGTCTCAGGCTCAGCCAAGGCCACGATGTTCTTGAGCAGCCACCTGCAAGATAACAGAAGACAAACACCAGAAGAAGGCCCAACTGCCCCATCATGAAGAAGAGGGCAGATTGACAGGCCTTTTGGATGGGCATTCAAGAGAAATAAGAGTACTGATTGGATGTTAATAAGGGGTATAAAAACCTTGAAACTTCCTTATCCAGGGGTCAGACCCCTCTGGGTTTGAACCTCGGAAGCTTCCAATAATAAACCCCTGTATATCTTTCTCCATTAACTTGTCTCCAGAGTGTCTCTGTTCACAGAGGTACCAGATCTGAAGGCAACAATATCATGTTGTTGTTATTATGTTCTTTTATGTGTGCTAGTGTGGGCTTTATCTTAAATAACCTTTCTACTAGCTTCATTTCTTTTTATATATTTATGAGTAGAAAATATTTTCTTTATTCTCTTTTTTTCAGTTGTTAATAATCTCAACTCCTCTAATCTCATTATATATCACAGCTTGTCTTTCTTCCCTGATTACCTAGTAGCCATTCTTGGCACCTCCTCTGGTTTGAATTAATTTTCTTGAACAGAGATTTGTCCACAGAGATTTTTTGTCATCATAGTTATTGAGATACTGGATAGTAATTCCAGTCTTCCTCTGTAATTATGTTGATTCCCAGTACCTACTGGTTTACAATGACATGCTTTTAATCAGGTTTCCATTTTTCTATAAGAACTTTAAATCAGATTTCTCTGAAGAGTTTCAATTGAGAAATTCCCTTAAAAGCCTTTTTCCAGCCAGATATTATCTTCCTCAATCATTGTCTTTCTTCAGCCATCCCTTTGTTGAACACTCAGTTCCTCTGCTAATTCCTATCTCCTTCAGTTTTAGACGGAATTTCCTGTGTGCCATTCCATCAAATCCCTTACCAAAGTAGACAGAAACAAAACCTGCAACATTTCTTTTGGCTTGGAAAAGAGTTTCCTTATCAAGGAAGTTACCTCTTCAAAGATCTTTAAGAAGATTTGCCTTTGGGAAACATATGTTTAAGTCTACTTCATTTATTATTGTCTTATGTGTTTAATTATTCCCTTCATCCGCAGCTTGTTCTAATATCTGCATGCAATTGAGAAATATATCTAAATTTGTCCTTTTTTTCTCTCTTTCATTACTCCCACTAGACATTATAATTTCTATATCATTGTTTCATTAAACAGTCCTTGGTACTGGATCTGTGATTTCATGTGCCAGTTGTTTTATGACTCCAGAATGAGTTTATTCTGGCTTTCCATTTCAAGAATATTTTACCTGTTTAGATTTTGTTGCTACTCAAGTGTTGTTTTCATTTTCACATTCTCATTTTCATTTGCCTTTGATTCTGTACACAAACATAATTATTCTCCCTGAAGCCTGATCTTAAGTACTCATTTATCTTCCTGCCTGTAACAGGGATATGCTAATGTTCAAAGTCAGTGTTCTGTAAAGTTCTTCCCCCTTTCTTCTTATTCACTCTGTGTATGGCAGAAAAATAGAGGTAGTTTTAATTCACTGTGGCAATATGGAAATTCAGTGAAGTACAGGCAAATCTCTGATTAGTGCTGGCTATGAATGATAGGGCATTTTGTATTACCTCTCATTTTTTCTTCTTTGTTAATTCCAGTAATTACAATTCTTCTCTGACACACAAACTATTCAGCCTTGTCATTAACTTCAGACCTCTCTCCCCTAACTCATCCTGAGTTCTGACAGATTTATTCCTGTCTGAAACATTTTATCCATTACTATTGAAACTTTTTTTTTCACAGACTCTGTCTCTACTATTTCCACCTCCCCTTCCACACGTGTACTGACCTGTCTCCCTGTGATCTGAATCAAGCCAAGGAAGGATATTTTCTGATCCTCCAGAGATACATTTCACATTGTTCTTGTCTTCAAATCTACTTAATTTACCAAGCATCTTCTCTACATCTAATCTCCTTTTCTTTGACACGTCTTTTCTATTTTTTCTGCCCTATCTTTCCTCATGATAATGGTTAGTTTATTTTAACAATTACATATATTTTTCCTCTACAAATCCATAGTTTTCTTTCAGATCATGTCCTAGAAGTAGCTTAAAGATGTCAAGTATTTTTTTGGCAGTAGGAATAATAATGAAACTATTCAATACAGACTAGGTGCCTTTGAGCAAGTCTGAAATCACTGGTGGAATTAAGATTCCTGCACTAGAGCCTATGTTTTCATTACTGATTTAAACCACTATCTCAACAATCTAGAGCCTCTATGGGCAGGCTTTTCTAGAATAACACTGGATCAAAAATAAGTTTCTGTTTTCTCCCTATGTCAGAAAGAGAAAGCGCATCACATAATTTTTCCTTACCAATAGGTTTCCTTCTTCTTCAAGGGATCATAAATATCACTTGCCAAATCACAATATTAAGTCAAATGATGTAAAATTTAAATTTTTTAAAAATATTATTCATGGTTAGGAAACTAACATACAGACTTTATCAAAATACAAGCTACGTCACAACCCTAGAAAAGGTACAGGAATTAAGAGTAGTCAAATGCTTCT